>JAUBOD010000815.1:966317-979307 GCA_032353885.1 Nothura maculosa | reverse complement strand
TTCAACCTATTATTTAGGCCCAGAGTAGCTTACTAGTGCTTGGCCCCCAAATGAGCTTTATGCCACTTATCACAACTCTCTAAGACCAGCACCTGCTGGATATGGACTCCTCACTATTGATGGGGTCCAGGGAATGGTTCCTTATGCCCTGTTCTCCCCAGCCTCCCAAAACGTTGGAGTCATGTGCCCTGCTTGCACAGCAAACCCAGCAAAGCTGCACATTGTCACTTGATTCCCTCCTGTCACTTTTCAAAAAGCTCCTGGTGCACTGCAGCTACCACCTCAAAAAGCTCTGCCCACTCATCCTGTTTTCTGGGGACTTCAGTAATCACATTAACAAATTTCGCAGGTTATCAATAACGATTTTACAATTCATAACTTCTTTCGCTATACAGTTTTTGAGATGTACAGCTGTGTGAATGTGTATTCTGTTTGTTTGCAAAGAAACATTGTGCTTCAGGATCAAAACGCCAGTCTGCATTAGCACACAGCGTCTGTTTTTCAGAGTCAATTAATCTAAAGATAACACAAAATTCTTCTTTAGCTCTACAGAACAGACTATACTGAACACATAGGCTGGATTTAAACATGTAAAAGTTCATGGACATGGCTGGAAATCTCTCTGGTTTTTGCTCGCTAGCTACAAGCATTTGAATTTATCATGCTGGGTGATTAATGGAGATCTCTCAGATCAGTAGCTTTTCAGGCAACCCTGTAATTTTCCTAATTGCTGCTAATCGACTGTTTAGTGTTTGCAGTTTCTCCATCTCCAAATTTGGAGGAGGGATTAAAAAAAACATGCTCTGTAAGTGTATACAGATAACTGGTTACAAGCTCAGGAAGCAGAATTATTAGCTGTGAATCAGAGGAAGTATCAATTCCCTTAAGCCACTTAGCTGGGCAGGAGCTCGGCAGGGGAGGGGAGCTTGAGGTTGTGTGGGGTTGAAGACAAAGAAAATGGGAGAATATTCTGCTCACCTTTTGAACAGGACTGATATCCAGCAAGAATGGCATGTTTATATACCAGGATTCAAAGCAAAAGAGTTGCCCTTAGCAGAGAACTAGCAGGTTCCCCCAGCTGCAGAGTAATATCTGTTTATTCTCTTAGTGTAGATTAGCAAAGCTCTGTAATGTCTCTCATTTCTTGGGGCCGTTGCTGACACTTTCAGGATGATAATGCGTGTTGATTTGACAAAGTGCCATACCTGGGGATAGTGTTGGGTGTGAATGTGGATTTCATTCATACTGTATTTTCCTCATGCTACTTTTTGCTTTATAAATGGGTGGTGATGGCATAATGACTAAGTATCTCTGAAAATTAATCCAAAATGCTGACTTAAGAAAATGAGGGATTTTTTTTTAAGAGCTTGTAAATATTGTTTAAATCATGGAAATCTCGTTAAGACAGAAAGTTAAGGCAAATTACTTGACTGCGAATTTGGGTTAGACATATCACAAAAGCGAATTTTGGGTGTGCAGATCTAGAAAGGGAAAGCACCATCATCTGACAAGGAGCTTCAGTTAGATAACTTATACCTGAAATGAAACATGTTTCTTTTTTAGGATTTTTTTAGGTCATTTAACTGCTGATTTTTAATTTGCTCTGCTTTGTTAGCTGGTGTAAAACACAGTGCAAGGCTGAGTGTCCCAACCACTGCTGGCAGCAGTGCAGCATGCACCATGGTATTTTGCTACCCCACGGTGACTGGTGAGAAGAGAGAAGCTTCAGCAAATTCAGATCCCATGCTGTGTCTGTGAATGAATGCAGATTTATTAATGCATATGGGGAATATTTCAAGCAGGTCTCTACCTACGTGCTGACTCTAAGGTGTGCTGAAAACTCATGGACAGTTCATCTACATTCAGTTCATTCAGGACGTTCAGTTTATCTAGCCATGTTTAGGGAAAAAAATGCTATTTCCACTTCCAGTAACAGCAGGTCTCTCCCTGGTTGTACATAAATAGAGAATAAACTTTAAAATTACCATATGACATCTAAGATCAGTCCACTATTTAAAAGAATATTGTGTGCTAGCATTGTGGGTAGCCCATGCAGTGAATAGAGATGAAGTGTTAGATTATCTAGCATAAAGATGTCAAATGCACAAACGTCTACAGGACATCTGGGGAGGTTGTTGGTCCACTTGCTAGCAAAGCTGGTAGTTTTTGTGTGTGCTTTCAGCTTCGGAGGTGCCTGTGGAATCTGTGTGCCGTGGGTACCACTCATGAAGCCTCCAGGCACGTGCTGCTTGCTGTTCTCGTCAGCCTTGGGCCTGGGGATCTGCTCCTGAGCTCAGATTGATCCTGAGTCCACGCTCTGAATTATGCATGAGCGCGCCACGGCGGGGGCTGCTCTTCATGGCCCTCATTTAGGGGCGATGATGTAAGGGAGCCGAAGTAATATAGTGACACTTTCATCTTTTATGTCCTAGCTCAGTTAAGAGCAACCCTTTGGATTGTGTCATTTTTCTCCCTGGTGACTGTTTAATCACCTGAGAGAGCACTAGGCAGAGTTTTGTGGTGAGATTGATTATACTTCCAACAAAGTGCTTCCTTCAGCCGAACGCCGGGAAGTAGCCCAGTTTAGAAGCTAATGGGCTTCAGTTTAGGGGGGAAATGGTGGCTGTGATTGAAATGTCGCTGCAGCACCAGCCCCTTGGGCTGCATGCTAAATGCTGCCGGGATCCTGGAGAGCTCGTGC
Organism: Nothura maculosa; assembly: GCA_032353885.1. Lineage (NCBI taxonomy): Eukaryota > Metazoa > Chordata > Aves > Tinamiformes > Tinamidae > Nothura > Nothura maculosa. Next base: position 976,606 of record JAUBOD010000815.1, on the reverse strand, counting down.
CTGTGGGGAAGGGGAGGGACATCCACAAGCTGGGCCGTACGAATGCATGAGGTAGTGAACGCCTCACAAGTCAACGGGTGTTGGGATTGTTTAGCCTTGTTCGTCCAGGAAGATGCTGCTGCAGACAATGATGATTTTTTTTGCACTGTTAGCCTGGATTGATGCGGTGTGAAGAACAAAGCAGGACCCCAGTTCACATGGTATCAAGTAAAATGCTCACATTGACACCAGCCGGCAGTTATTTCCCTTAAAAACCTGTGAGAGTATTAAGGAATTATACCTATCATCCCTATTTAATGGGGAATGGGTCAATAAAAACATTGTAGATGTCACTTTGAGCATGTTTAACCTTCCTTGGGTAAATTCACAGCCTCTGAACGTCAGCAGTCCCTATTACAGAGGCCTGTGGATTTACCCAGTATCTCAGGTGAAGCCTGTGGTAGAGCTAAGAGTGAAATCTCCCATTCTGAGAAGCAGTTGTCCTCTCTCTAAAAGGTGAATGAAAATGAAAATCCAGGAAAAAAGGGAGCGCAAATCACAAATAAAGAGTATTAAATACAGCTACATGAAATTTGAATGATGTGAAAAGCACTCTAGAATCCTTCAAATCTATTTCTTTACAGCTGGTAAAAAAAGAGTACTTAAAAAACATAGGAAGAAAACAGCTTTATGTAACAATGTTAACATACTTTTGTTTCTAGCATTTATTGCTAGCAATGGACAAAATAAATATAAACAAAATTAGATCCTGATATTCCTAGTTAGGCTTTTTCTCTGCCATTGCTTCAACGCATGTCAGAGATTATTCGCAAATAGCTTCCTTTAGAAAAACAAAAACAAACAAACAAAAAAACCCACCAAAACCAGTAAAGTTGCAGTTCATCGACTTTTTATATAAACACATTTAAGACAACTTAGCCAAAGTTTGGGGATCGCATTCCCCCAAGTTGAGAGCTTTGAATGTCAACAGCATGTTGTTCCCTTTGGCTGAACACCAACCAGCTGCGGGATTTGTTTGTTTGGTTGGGTTGGTTTCTGCTCTCTGGTTTTGTTTCCTTATAGAAATCAGTTGTTTATTTCCAAATCTTTATTGCATTTGCATGTAAATATATAAAATCATCTGCTTATTTTGAAGGTCACCTACCTCCACAGCTGCATTTTCCACAGCCACGAGCACAGCTGGGTTCAGGTCTCAGGCCCTTGCTTATTCATGCCCATTCACAAGGGGCAGAAAGGTACATAGGAGAGCAGGAGACATAAAATTATTACATGAGGACAGGAGACTGATAGGTCTGTCTGTAACTTCTTCAGCAGAAAAAAAGAAAATTCTTGCTTCTCAGCCCTGCCCAGAAAGATTTTTTAGCTTTGCCCTTGACTATTGTCATTACTTTAATAAATTGAGGATAATTGTTTGGCTCAAAACTGCTCTGCCTTCTGCTGTGTAGGTGGGGAAGTGAAGCCAGGAACAACCCTTTCTTCTCCTGCCAGTTTGCTTTTCTCTGCAGCAGGGATGCTGTACATATCAGTTCTGTTTAGCTGCTGCTGTTGGCAGAAAGCAACCCAAGTACTGCCTCAGCTAGAAATGCAAGATTGATTGCATTAGATGCGCTTTATTCCCTGTGTCCTGCGTGAAATCAGCCCTTGAGTAGGTTAATGCCATTGCTTCGGAGTGGAAAATGCCAATGTTAATGCAGAGTTTGTTACAGGTACATGGCTTAGCGCAGAGCACAAAAGCTTGGGATTGAGTCACTCTCAGATTGTACCTGAGGAAGGAGGACGGAAGAAGGTTTCCTTGTGAGGAAATTTCCTGTGCTAAATTTTGTGTGTAACCCATCACTGGGACACCACAGGAAGCTGTGTCTTCTTTAGATCAGAATGCAGCTCTGATATGATGCCATTTACAGAAAAATCTTAACGTGTTTTCAACCGTGACCCAAACTGCTCTGCTGATCCAGCGTTAGGGCAGGACACCGTAACATGCTTTAAATCCCATCTTAACACTAAACTGCCCCCCCTGGAAAGTCTCTGGTCTGAAACTGCAGGGAAACAACGGGAAGCAGACCATGAAGGGGCTGAAGGGGCAGAGACCTTCCATTTGGTCCTTGTACACTGTGAGGTGGAGGGATCCTACTTTTTCTTTGGGAATATTCGCTTTTGCACAGTCCCCCAAACACAGCAGCACTCAGTAGGACACCCAGGTCCTCTGCTCCACTGTCCAAGCACCAATGATGGTGGAGTTGTTGAGGGATATTGACATGACTAAACAAGTAAATGAATGGACCACAGGCTTTCCCATGTCCAAGGGCCCAGCCTAAGAACAGAGTTTCTGGGCATGACAATATGATGAGCATAGTCTCTCATCAGGGAACATCCAGGTTGGAAACTAGTTACTCCCAGCTACAGCAGAGACTGGCACGGAGCTGGATCTGAGTATGTGGCTTCAAGGGATGTCCCAAAGGGGAAGGGGATCTGCTGATCTGTGCCCTTCCCCTCGTAGAGCCACACAGTCTGCACCATGCTACCACCTTCCTGTGCTGCACAGCATCTCCTTTGCGGCCAACTTTTGCTGTCAACCTGCCCTACTGGGTGGGAATTATTGAGGGAAGTCCTCATCCTTGTTTGCACTCTAGCTAGAGCAATGTAGTTAGCTCCTCTGAATCAGGATGTGCCTGTTTTCACATGTTTTCCTGGCTTCTGTATCTTTACCAGGTCAGGAGCCATATCTCTCCTGCACCTCAGTAAACATTTGGAAAATACAAAAGGCACAACCTATTTTAAGGCAGGGAAACAGTAACTTTGGAGTCTTCCTCTCAGTATCTTTTTTTAGAGGGGAGGGCGCATAGTCTGTGCAGTGCACAAGGCACAAGGTGACATATTGCACACCACTTAGAAATGAAACAATAAAAGGATTTTTTGGCTTGCAAATGACTAGCAGCCGAGAGGATGCTCTGCCGTGCAACACATCTGTTTTGTGTTTGCATCAGGCAGAAATGAAATACAATGTAGAAATATTTTCAACATACCAGATAAACTGGTAGGGTGTCACAGTGGGTTGATTCCTCGAAGGACCAAAATCGGGAAGGAGGAAAAATACTTATTTGTCAGTGGTTACTTCTGCAGTAGAGTGCCTGTGTAAGTCAATGCCTGTTTAATGAAGATGCAGTTTTAGGCCAGAATGCTAAGCCTTTCACAAGCACTATGGAACATCCAAGCACCTGTTTTCATTTACTTTGCTAGGATCATCTCTGTGAGTTGTGCAGACTTTTACAGGTATTAAATCCTAATATTTGGAAAATAATCGAGAAACATGGATTCAGGATGTTGTAGGTGGTGGCCTTATAAGGTATATGGCCCTATCCCTTGACCTTTCCTTAGAGATTTGACAACCCCAAACCAGAAACATCTGTAGTAAACAAAGCTTTTTGTCCTGTAGTTGTCACTGATATTTGCGACAGACTGTCTGTCTCTTAACTACCCTAATCCGCTTTGTATTTCCTAGGCACTTTTTTTTTAGGAGGTCCCTTGAACCTTGAAATGTTTCAGAGGTATATTGTTTCATAAACGCAATGCCTTATATCACGTCCCGGTTATCTGACACTTCTCGAGAATGACAGGGAAGCTAAAGGCTCTTTATCTATTGCCATGGGACATGGCTAAGACCTCCTTTCATTTGCAGATTTAAAGTCTTTATTGTGGGAAACGGGGAAGCTGACATTGCTTTTTACAGGGCTAAAATTCCTGCATCGTTATGGAGATTAAATAGAATAATCTTGACTGCTGTTAATGTATGAGACTTGCCTGATTCCAGCTAAGAGCTGGCAGAACAATATTTCCAGGGGACCATCTATTATTCATTCCCCTTTCTTACGCTAAACGAAAGGCCATCGACACCGAGCGTAACCAGTTTGCTTTTGCTTCAAAAGAAACACCACGTTGTTTCATCTTTTGTGGGGCAATACTGTCAGTCCTTTGGAGGACAAGGCAGCAGCCTCTTCTTGCCATGCAGGGGGAGGCCACCACTTACTCTAACCCAAAAATGGCCCTTCAAGAGCATAAGACATTAGCAGAGAACAAGCCATAAGGTTTAATAAATCTCTGGAGATGGATAGAGAGCTCTCGAGTAAATGAGGATTCTCGTACAGCCGCCCCCTTCCCTTCCCAGCGTGTTGCCAATTTTAGGGAAAATTAAACAATTTGGCAGGGGCAGAAGCCATACCGTTTCTCTCAAAACGACAGTTACAGCAGGCCTTTCCTAGTAATGTTTTACTCAGTTCCTCTCGCTGAGGCCTGCTCAGCTCTGTAATTGCTTCTCATAAAATGCATTTGTCTGCATAGCTCCTGCTTTGTCATTCCTGCAGTGCAGGGTCTCTCCAGAGCTCACGAATGGAGCTCTTGCAAGTCCAGGAACATGGTGCAGCTGTGGTGGTGCTGGAGTCCAGGAATTCCTTGGGCATCCAGGAAAGGATGGATGCTGTACGGGGCAATAGGGCGGTTTTGAGGGACACACTGCACTGTGCAGAGTAGCAGCAGGGTGTTTTATTAGGCCTAAAATGGCAGAATATCTTCATTGTTTGCACAGAATATGTGTCCAACTAATTGCAACACATTTCTCAGGCTTTCCCAATGTGCATCAACTCACATTGCTGGTCCACCAGGACACGGACAATGCTTAAATCCCATCACTGGATTCCATGGAATAAATGACTTACTTAGAAAAGAGGTAGCAGGTTGCACCATAACTGGCTAGAGAAATGGATCAGCAGAGAACAAGGGGGTTAAGTTGTGCCTGTAATTTGGTGCCCCTGGATAATCTCCTTGCCAGCCTTGCACTTAAGGACTGGGAAATGCTGAAGGAAACAGCTATGGACAAAATCAGCCACAAGTGACCAGGCACTCAAGCCTTGGGCATTGCACCATCCAGATGATGCAGATGTCCCCTCTGTTTCATGAGCCCAACTTTGGCCCTATCATAGTCTTTTTGAAGACCATAGAGAGACAAACCGCAGAAGGACCAGAACTGTGAATGATGCACACATCTGTGGTTCCTTTTGTCTTCTGTTTTAGGTTGGCATAACATTTCAGACCTTGTTAATAACTTGCTGTTGAATATTTATTATTATTAGCATTGTGAGTTGTGTCTTGAGGCTTTAACCTGCCGTGCAGGGAAACCTGAGACAAGAGGCAAAGTCTTCCACTGAAAGGTTGTGGTCTGCATAGTCAGGGAAACAAAGGGTTGAAGGCAAAAGCAACATGACCATGTTGAATCAACATGACCATGTTGAAGGGGAAAGCAAGATGAACATGAAAGCAACAAAATCAGGTCAAGATACTCAGCCTAAGTCTGTTAGGCCAGGACCTCTCTGTTACTGCTCCCTTTCCCCAGCCGTGGCTGCCAGAGCTGCAGTCATTTGCCAAAACTGCTGCTTACACAGTCAGAATTAACCATGTCCCACGCTCTGCCACAGCACGGATCCTCTTTTGGCTTAGGGCATGTTGGGATGGATGTTTGACAACAACTCAGCTTTGGGACAACTTAGTACTGGGACAGAAATACCTGGGACAGGCCCTGACAGGCTCTGGCACTTGATAAAACATTAAAAAAAGGTAAATCAGGCATTTGCATTTCTTGTGGTACTGGAAAGGGAGAAATTCAGTGTATACACTTACGGGAATGTGTAAGGATTGGTAAACTGTACATAACAACTCGCAAAGGGCTTGTCTTTGGTTTGGAGCAGAGGACCATGCAGGGGTTGGGAGGTGCAGAGCAGAAAATGGTACCTTTGAGCATCAGGAGAGGCAGCATGCGCTGACTTAGATGCCTACCTAACACAAAGCTGCTTCCTGACCATACTGGAAGACTCCTGCACAGCCTGGCTGTGGGCCTGGTTTGCAGTTATCCCTTATGGGCATGCAAGGAAGGAAGGGAAAGCCGCCTCGGGGCTGCATCAGCTGGGCACGGCCTGCTGGACCAGGCGCTAATTGTGCTCCCTAAAAACAAAGGCACAGCTGCCAGCCCTTTCTGTGTGGCAACTGTTAATTAGGCCTGTGTAACGTGAGAACTGCAACACACCAGGGTCCTGCATTCCCCTTCCCCCTGCCGACCCACAGGCCGCAGGCACATCCTGGTGGATTGTGCACGAGGGAAGAGAAACCATCTCCAGCAAACGTTGGCCTCTGAGGCAGGTACCCAAGGCTCAGGTTGATACCAAGAGCATCATGCTCCTCTGCAGCCCACAGAGGATCATTCTGCAGCAAACTGCAAGGGTCTGGTGGTGTCTGACCGAACTCTAGAAATCACCATGCACTGGTTCACGTGTTCCCTTTCTTAACCTAAAAGCTGTATAACAGGGAGGCAAGGAAGCTTCTTAAATACAATGGGGTTTTTTTGGGTTGTTTTATTTTGCTTTGTTTTTTTTTTTTTCTTCTTATTATTATTATTATTACAGAGGGGACTTAGGCTCTTCAGGAAAGCTCATTAGGTGTAAAGCCCTGTACTTAGCTGTTCAGACCCTTCAGAAAGTCTATCCATGCACCCGAGAAAGGTTGTGTTGTCCCTGAAAAACCCTTCCTGCTGATGCCAGCCTTCATTAAAGTTCTCCCTGATCAGGCAGAACAGGAGCCAGTTAAAAAAACAAAGTCCTTCCATGCTTTTCCTTGCCTCTCCATCAGCAGGAATGAGGCTGCAAGGGCCACGGCACCCACTGCACTAGCACGTTTCCCTCCAGCGTCTGTTCATGCCGTCGTTGGCGCTGCCTCCTGCTTTTGTGAATGCAAGCAGTGTAGGGGCTGTAAGCCATCGGTTGGATGCTGGCCCCGATTTGGTCAGCTGCCGTCAAAACCTGCTAATGAATATCGACTAAAGGTCTGCAAGTGTTAATTAAGATAGCTGTTCTTGGGAGATGCATGCTTTGTCACGGAAGCTGCCTCAGAGAAATAGGCAGGCTGGCCAACTGTCGGGAAAGTCATTTGTACCCAAGTCAGATCTCCTCCTAATGCAGCACTTGGGAGATAAGGAGCTGGAGAGTGTCATGTAAAATCCATCCAGATACCACCACTGTTGTGTAGGGACCAACGCTGCTGCTGTCACCACGACTGTGTCAGCACGCAGCGCTTGCCTCAAAAGTCCCATCCTCTTGACTCCTGATACTACTCAAAAATCTGTCCTTCTTTTCCTTGTTTATTTTTGAAATTTTATTTCTTTTTCATCAATTTCTGCTTGTGGTAACTGCAAAAATAACCTTGAAAATGTAGGTAGTTAAAGCTCAAAAACCCAGGGCCAAAACATCATGTATTGTTTTAAAGCAATTTTTGATTTTCCTGCCAGTTTCATAGTTTCTGAACATTGAGATTTGGCAAGACAGACTGTATAAACTTTATTGAGAATACAATCTCCAAATCTTGGCATCATCTTCATAAACCTAGATTTTAATAGGTTTTTTTTTTTAGTTATGATAAAACATATTTTAATCCATTTCATTTTATGGCAAGCTCTTCAGGACAGATTTCTCATATTCTTTTTCTTTAAATATCTTTCCTTGTTCCACAAAGTCTCCAATTTGGCTGGATAAAAATGTAAACAGATCCATACATATTACTGATGGAAGCTCTGGGTGATGTTACAAATGTCTAAAAACCTCTAGGTTGTTTCAGAAACACATAGCGTAATTTTTGAAACTTTCTGGAATTCCTCCACTAGTCGTTCTTTTTCCTAGAGGAAATGACAATTCTATCCCCAGCAATAAACATCCGGCACCCTCCAAATAACACGATTGCTTTATTGTGAATTTTGCTTTCCCATCTTCCCAATGGAAAAACACGTGTGCTTTTATGTGCGTATACACGCAGACACACACACACACACACACAACATGACCTAAACATGGAATATTTTGCCAAATGCAGCATAGGGATGTTTTTGTCTCCTCACTAATTCCTCTACTCTCTCAAGAGCTGTATGTCCTACAATGCACAGAAGGTCATATCTGCTGAATGTAGCATCCCTCCCTCTCCTGAGTCTGTAAAGTAGATCAGAGCCAACCAAATGGTTTTATCAGCTGCCCCAAGCAGAATGGTAATTTTTTTTCTCTTTGCTAAAAATTAAGCCACACTCTCATTATAAACATACTCTTAAAACTGAGCTCCTTTTGATCTATTGCTTAGCATTAGTGCTCTTAGCATAAGAGTTAAAGGTTAAGGAGAGCTATTGACTCAAGAGTAATTTAATTAATATCCTTCTTACCAGAAAGACCTCAAAGCAGGTTGTCTGTCCAAATAATCACTTTTGAAAAGGAGTGGCCTGCTGAAAGGCTAATCTCTCCCGTGTTCGGAGCAGACTTCGAATTTCAGTCAAAAAAGGGGCAAATCCAAAGCAAATGTGTCTCACATCAGTAGGGAATTTCCATACCCCAGCAACATGGTGCCTCATGACCTTTTACAAGGATGGCCAGGGTAGGAATCTCACCGTCACGTGGCTCAAGCCAGAGGAAAGATCAAAAGTTTTCCCGTGCACAATTTCTCTTGCTCTGTTGAAGCATTTTTGGCCTTGGGGTTATTCACTTCTTAACCAGAGCTCCTGTTTAGGCTGCTGGGTGCTCTCCTCTCCCTATGTTGTTCTTATCTTCCAGCTTTAAAGAGCAGGCTCAGGTGAGCCTGGGGAGCACAGCCCAACACGGAACAAGCTTTTTTCACAGCTTTGTTGATTCCTGTTGTTTATGATCCATGACGACGTTCCAAGGCTTGTGTATATGAGGTTGACTCATCCTGCTCACATGTCCCCTCTTGAGCAGCATCTCAGTATTTCCCAGTCTGTTGCTCCAGTTTTTCAAATTCCCTTTTAATGAAGATACTTTCTACTAGTCATTCCCACTCTCACAGACCATAACCAAACTTCTCAACCTTTACAGTTTTGCCAGTGTGTGACACAGGCCATAGCAATGTGTGACAAATGATGGAAATGTGGAACACTTGTGCCCTATTGCAAAGCGTACTGTAATAGACAGATTATAATCATTTTTAAGCATAAAAACTGTTTTTGGGACGCTCTTTCAGAAAGCATGAGTCACATAAACCAGTTTGTGTCAATCGCCTACTTATGTGTGATTTCCAAAAAGGAATTTTTGGCCAAATTATGCAATGGCTGATGCAGAGGGTCGCAGCTGAGAGGCTCCCATAGTACGTAGAGTGATGCATTGAGTCTGTAGGTCTGAAAGAGAAGACACAACCCCACCAACCTAGCTACTGTGTCCTCCTCTGTAACCCTGGGGGATGCTCCTTTACTAGCCTTTAGAAAACCATGCACCACGTGTAACCACTTGTAATTTTGCTGCCGTTTTCTAGCCTTTCTTGCACATACTCAGGGCTCAAGCTTTTGGATTCCTCCACTTCCCATTCATTTCCTGTTGGTAACATATCAGAAGATGCTGTATTTGGCCCCAGATGTCATAAAATGAGCAAAAAAGGATTAGTCACCAAACCTGAGAACAGACTATCTTGCTCGTGCTACAACGGAGGCATGCATGAGATCAGGGATAAAGCTCAGGCCCCCTTTCTGGCATGGCACAAAGTCTTAATTGCACAACCATTTACTCCACACACATGGCTTCTTTGTTGATGATTACAGAGATATGTGATAAAAGGCAGAATAATGCCAGAAACCAGAAGGTGCCTCTTGTAATAAGTCTACAAGAGGGATGTGAACTGCAGCGACTAGAGTATCATTGGTCCCAGCCTAGGAGCAACATGGTTATAAATGTGGTGGTGAAACTTGAGGGTCCCATAAGCAGGAGGAGTCTTTCACCCTCCCTAGCCACACTAACACTTACGAATCTAGTGAAGGTGTCAAGAGGATAATAGTACCAGTTTTACAGCAGCTTTAACCCAGCTCACATTTAAATGTGAAATCTCACACCCGTTTTAAAAACTTGCCACATTCAGGATTTGCAATTGAAATGAGGATGCCTTGGTAAATGCTGTTCATGGGATGCTGCTGTAGAAAAAGTGAATCCATTCTTTGGTGCTTGGTGGGGGCTTATTTTATTCCTTTTCTAAAAGCTGTTTCCACAGTGCCCTCATTTGCTAAGTGCATTGAATATGAGAAGAAACTAGTAGAGAAGACTAACTCTGAGTCACCAGAAAGGGAAATGCAGAATGCTTTAGAAAATATTCAAAGAAGTCTATTTGGTTTCTTGGAAATCCCTTTCCAAGGATGCTCTTGTAATTCTCACTTGCACCAAATACAAGAATTAAGCATAATAACTTGATCAGGTCCTGCTCAGGAAATAAATAATGAC
>JAUBOD010000815.1:926147-966217 GCA_032353885.1 Nothura maculosa | reverse complement strand
TGACTTGGTAAAATTTGACACTTCCCCCACTCCCAAGGTTATTATAGGCATTGCTATTTCTCATGGAAAGATGTGCAGGAATTCTCCAGAAGGACTTCTGACCTTGTCTTTCTCAGGAGCACCCTGGACCTAGAAAGGAGAAAGGCTAAGTGAAAAAGAAAAAGAAAAAGAAGAAAAACATATTTTAGTCTGTCAGAAAGCAAATATATTTTTGCAAGGATATCTCCAATGTGGAGAGCTTCAGCTGCTCCTTTATAATCTTTGCAGAAAAAGGTAGATGGACCTTAATTAAAAAATCATGTTCTGAAAAAAATGCTAGATGCCACTAGGCCTACACAGCTACAGCTACTATAGACTCCTTTGCATTCATTAGATATTAGAGTTATTTTAATTAAGTGCTTAAAGATGTTGGGTGGCAAAAAGTGCCATGATCGTGCTGCTCGTGATTTTTTTTTTTTTAAGAATTGGCAATCAATGATGAACACCATAACAGGCAGCTTTTCAGTCCCTTGGCAAAGTTATCTGCAAACATATTGTGCAATAACTGTTCCCAGGACAATGTTCTGTCACAGGAGTTCTATGATTCAGGCAAATATCTGATAATTTTTAGAATATGATAATTTTCAGGACATAACTACCAACTAACTATTTTGCAGTGAGGAGACAAAGAGATTCACATTAATTTTTAGTGTTGTCAAGTCATTAAGATAAGTCATTAGTTCAGTGGAAAAGCTTTCTTAATTCAGCATCACTTAGCCATTTTACTCTTTATTCATATTGTATGTTTGTTATATCATTATAGAAGGGTATGAGTAGCAGCCCTAGAAGATTAGCTGACAAGTTTGATCTCTTAGCAAGCAAAATGTGTCTAGGAAGGAGATGGTCCACCTTGAGAACCATTATATTAAAAAAAAAAAGGTTATTGAAGGAAAGATATGCTATATTTAAAAGAACAAGCATTCTGGTTCTGGGATACACATTGCCTCCACTGGGGGCATGTGACTGACACCATGCACAGTTTTCACAGTGTGGTCTTACCAGGAAGGCCTGTGTCACAGCTCAGGATTACTGCAAGTAACAACAATAACTGCACATCTCTCTGGTTAGAAATTCCCACATTCATAGCCAAGTCTTCGTGCGAGGTCACCTGAGTCATCTTGCCAGGTGATTTTAGTGAGGCCTGAGCTCTTTTGGGATATAGCAACTCTTGTGAACAATGGGGCTGTCTATTTGGGGTGAACTTCTGGACATGGAAGTGGAGTCACCAGCTTTCTAGGACACCAGTCACACTTGCAGTAGTTAGTGTGGAGATCCACAGCAGTGGGAGCTGGGACCAGAAGGCTAGCAAAACAAAGCGTGGATGGAAAGTTTGCTCCGTTACTCTTTACACCAAATGCATTGTACAGGATTTCTCTTACTGCTTCAGCCATATCTCCATACAGCAGGGACATTCCCTTTGCTTCTTCGTGCTGATGTTACTCTAGCAACCTAAGGAGACCATCTAGTGAAAGTGGGACTGGGGCAGATGGTGGAGTGCTGGGGATGATGGAGCCATTTTCTATTTATTGGAGTTAAGTCTAGCTTTGCGGGTACTCAGGGCTTCCTGAGGAGACTTCAGCTGTTTTCTTTTCAGTGGAATTGAGACACTTTGGACCTTGTTGGGCTTCTTGTGGTCACTGAGAACATCTCTGAGCAGCTACCATTAGAGATCAGCTGAAGGCAGGAGGTGAGGCAGCTCCACGCACAACAGAGACGTTTCCTGATTCTGAAATGCTGCCTTTCTTCCCCTCATCCCACTGTGTTCCCTTTCCCAGCACAGCCTGCTATTGTGAGTCATCTGCCTGGGCCTTAATGAAGTTAGGCTGCAGTGTCAAAAGCAATTAAAGTGCCTTTTCCTCCACACAGTTACCTTTAGCTTTGCTATTGAGAAATCCTGCCCTGCATCTGCAGAGACCTCCGTGCAGTTGTTGGGGAACAGCCCTGCTGGTTTTACACACGAGAAGAGCAGACCAGGATTGTTCTCATTTTCTTCTCTTGGTCTGTGCTCAGAATCATGGCCTCTGGTGATATGTGGTGACACCTCTGCTAGCAGGCGGGAAACCAGGAGGATGGGATTGGGAAAGGAGGATGCTGGAGGTGAAGCTCCCTGGCTATGGGTTTAACAGAGAGACACTCACATGCTGTGAGGTTGCTCGGGGTTCTGCATCAGCATATCATGAATTAGGTCTTCCAGCTCTGCACCCGAAGAAACACCAGATCTTCCCAGTCCTTTCCAAACGTTTTTCCCCGCAACTGAGCCCATTAGCAAACATAATCCCTTGCAGGACAGATGTTCTCATTTCAGGAGAAAAGCTGTGTGACATCAGGTCTTTTCAACCGTGACTATACACACCAACTCCTCCGTATTCCAAAGGCTGCAGTCCCAAGTTGCCTTCTTGCTTTTTCCAAATGAAGACAAACAAATGCTCCAACTGCAACAAGTCAGTGCTTCCTAACAAAAGGCATTTTCACTGGAAAGAACATCCCACCTCAGCTCTCGCTCCTCCCCCAGGTTTTCCAGCTGAGCAGATGACATTGGCAAGCTGGCTGGATGTGCATCGTTGTGCATCACTCCAAGGCCTGTCACTGGTTGGCATCTTGCTGTGACCAGTGTTGAAACTGATCCTCTCTCCCCACACAGGGCCTGAAGCCAAAAGTTCAGGGGGAACAAGTTGTGCACAAAGTCAGAGAAATGAGGAGGACATGGATCAAGTGAGGCAGCACATGCGTGGGAAATACAGGGACTGACTCCCCAAGACAGAGTGGGAGATGCCAAGAGAAGAGCAGTAGGAACAAAGAAACAGCAGATATTTGAAGGGAGAAATAAGAGTAGATAGAGGGAAAAGGCTTGTGAAGCTGTAACTAGTTTGGAGAGAAAGGAGCAACAAATACAATAGCTCCTAACAGCTTTTTTTCTTTGTCTGAAAAGGGGAATCAGAAAGTCAGGAGCACCTTGCTTGGTAGCTGTGAACAGCAGCACAGATCGGTCACCCTCTCCTCCTGCGCGTGCCTCCCCAAGCATATCTGCTGGCTCTGCACCAGAACAAGGCATCCCAGTTGCCTTGTTCTTTGTGGTTTTATTTATTTATTTATTTATTTATTTATTTATTTATTTATTTATTTATTTATTTATTTATTTATTTATTTATTGGAGCTTCGCTCCTGGTCATCTTGTTCAGGGAAAGTGAAAGGCACGTACATTTTTCGCCTTCTTTCATCCCTCATCTCCAAATCTGTGGTTTTCCACAGCCAATGCTATGTTGTGTTTCCTGACATTGGGTGGAAATAGGGCCCACAAGCAAGGTTTTGCATGTGTGGTCTCAGGAGGTGATGCGAATACTTGGAAACGTCCTGGCCAGACAGGATGCAGGAAAGGAGGTCATTTAAAAACATGCAACCTGCTCTGCTCCCAGAATGATGTCTGGCACAAACCTCTCCTGGATCCTGCAGCACATTTCTTCCTATTTTAAGGCTAGGACCATGGTATGAGACACATAACAGAGGTTCCAGCACTGTTCAGGAGCAGTCAGGTCCTGCTTCACTCTATTAGTGCAGAGCTTTCTTGCTTGTCTCCTCCCCGCTGGCTTTACAAGTGCTTCAGTGCTCACATGCTGACATTGACAAGGCTCTTCACTGAGCCTTGAAACTGGTGGCAAATTGGTCCTCACCACATCTTTCCATCCCTCCTTTTTCCTTCCACACACGCTTGCCTCCCCATGCATGAGTGTAGGCACTGGAACCCTATTGGAAGCAGTAGGGCAGAAGCATAGATGGTGCCAGGAGGCGAAGTTTTCAGTAGTCCTGAGAGAAACCTGCCAGCAAGAGCGCTGAATACCTGGCATGTTTTTAGAAAGGGAGGGCAACATCGTCACACCTGCTTTCTTTTAGCTGAGGAGTACAAAGTGGGTCTGAGTGTACATTACAAGTCTTTAAGCTGCTCAGCTGAGAGCTGTGTCTGATCCCTGCTGCACCACAGATTTGTTGTGCAGAACCTCAAAGTGCCCCTTTCAGGAAGGGATTCGTATACCTCAATACATGTGGCACTGTCTTCTTGAGTAAAAAACCCGTGACGGAAAGGCAGGCAGCAAAGATAATGCTAAACATGTAAACAAACAATCTCTAATGTCGCCCAAACAAACCCAGATTTCCCTGTGCTTTTCTCTGCCTTGGGCAGGGTTCGTGGCACCATCCTTTTCAAGCAGTGATTTATAGTTCAGTGTGAAAGGAGAAATCGTCCATGAATATTTAAAAGACCTAGGAAATCAAAAACAGCTTAGTCATGAGTGAAATAGCCTTGAAACACTCCATTAGCTATCTGATGGCCTCTTCCCAGTGCACAGCCCTACTGCTGTCTGGGGGGCTGCTTTTCAGTTTGGAGGGTTGAGCTTTTGCATATGAGCTCATTCACAGCAGAAATACCTATGCCTCGCAAGAAGAAAGTCACCTGTAAACTTCTGATGACAGCTGTTCAAAGATGAGAAGGGGGACTTGGAGGTGATGTCTCCAGTGCATGCACAGCTCTTCTTGCTAAACCTGCAAAATAAGCTCAAAATAAGCTCAGAGAAGCTGTTCCTGTGGTGCCTACCAGTCCTGCACCCAGCTAATAGGCAAGCAGCATGCTGACATCATGGCCCGTTTACTTGCAGTCAGTAGCATCTCCTAGCTGAGGTGACTGGTCAGCTCAGAGCCTGGCCTGGCTCCTCAAGTGATCATGCAAAGCAAAAACCTCTCTTGTAGGCACTGAGTTTCTCCGATAGCATGGGAGACTCATTTCCCTCCCTTGTTTTCCTCTCTTGCTTTAGCCGGTAGCCAGGGATCACTTACCACAAGTTTAAGCCATTCAGAGCAGTGGTGTGCACACTCTGTGGAAGACCTGCGCTGTGGCTGGAAATCTTGCATGTTTATTGCAAGCCAGGAATAACAGAAAACTATCAGTTGTTTTTTAGGTGGCACATAATGGGAGTTGGAAAACTGCCACCCTGTTCACAAATTTGCAGAGTGTTAGTATAGAGGGGAAAAAAAAGAAAAAAAAAAGAAAGAAAGAAAAAAAAAGGTTGTGAATTAGATAGAGAAGAGCGTATTTTACTGATCAAATATTCATTGAAATTCAGAGATAAATGACTGGGGAGACTCCCAGCTGCCGCATATTGTCACTTCTCCATCAGTATAGCAAAAACAACTCCCACCAGCTGGGGTCTGCGTTTTTCTACATCACAAGGAGGGTACAGTCAACAGCCATGTATATTCTGAAGACAAGGAGCAGGTACCTTCAGTCTTCTGGAGACGAGTTATATTTTTTGAAGTGTCGAGTGTTCTAAATTTGGAGTAACTCTATACAGACCAGTGGTAAAATATCTTTTTTTTTTTTCTTTTTCTCTGTAGAGTGGGTTAGGAGCTTTGCTGCTGACTCCATTCTCATGCAATTCTCTGATAAGCAAGGGGAAATAAGGGAATTCTGTTAGGTTTTAAGACTTTGGTATGCAAAATAGTTCTGTCCTGGAAGCTATGTATGATGCTCCTAGAAGAAGAAAGCTATGGGTAGTTGGACATTTTGGGCAATAGCCATATACTGAATAGTATTTTATGCAGTTGTTTGGAATGTTTTAATCGCCTCAGTTTTGTTTGGAAGCACAAAACTATCCATTTTTTGTAGTGTTTTGCTAGGCTTTGATTGCTTTCTGGTGCCTTGGATCGTTTGAGTTATGTCTTCGGGTATGACGTGCCATAACACAGAGTGGGATGGAACTTTATTGTGGCTCTGCCTATATGTCAGCACTCAGAGTAGCAGGCACCTTCCTCTG
The DNA here is from genome assembly GCA_032353885.1 of Nothura maculosa. NCBI lineage: Eukaryota > Metazoa > Chordata > Aves > Tinamiformes > Tinamidae > Nothura > Nothura maculosa. The sequence continues at coordinate 960,377 of JAUBOD010000815.1, read as the reverse complement.
TCGTTCCCAGCTGCAGGAATATATGTGAGTGCTGTGCCACTCCTGCTAACCCCTCCTGTGCCATTTCCTCATTTCAGCTCATTTCATCAATTTGCACATCATTACAGTGACAAAATTGTGCCCACAGTTTGGCTTTTTCATAGGGCTGAGTACAGCACGGAGCATAATGCAGAAAGGTATATTGCATCCAGGGTATGCTGCAAGTGCTGCTGTTCACCTCAACGTACAGCTCCGTGGGGACAAAGGAAAAAAAAAAGAACAAAAGAAAAATATATAAAAATCAGGTATCACTTCTAGCAGCACCCTGTAGCAATGAGACAGAGCGTGTTGCTGTTATGTGATTTGTCAATGGATTTCCTTGTTGTAAAAAAATCATGATGGATGGGGGGGAAAAATCCTTGAATGAGTCATTGCCTCTCTGTGGAGACTGAATCTCATTACGAACTTCATTAAAAGCCACCCAGTTTTCAGAAGCAGGACACAGTTTGGGGGAGGGATGGTGAAGACATGACGAGGAGGAGAAGGAGAAGGGCAGACAAGAGATGAGGGCTGGGCACTGCGCTGACAGATACCCTATCATAGCCTCCCTGGGGGCTAAAAATAGGCTCCTGCTGGTGTGCACATGATGGATATTCAGCCTGTCTCCCAACCAGGTTTCCACAGGTTTTACAAATGCCTGCTTTCTCCCCACGAGGACAGAAGCAGCCTGCAAACCTACTCCCCTGCCCTACATCCTTAGGCTCACTTAGACTTCCGCTTAAATCAGGGACAAAGCACCATGATCACGACCATACTCATTCTAAACAGAGCCCAGACCTCCGCCGATCCCCTCTCTTCTTTTGGGAACGGATTGGGAAGCCAGGAAGAAGGAGAGCCTTGTTTGGGGCAAGCGGAGGAGGCTCCGCGAGGCCTGCTCAGCCCCTGGAGGTTTCCAGGGGCAGCTCTCCAGCTGGTACGGTCCCGAGTTGCCCCTGTAGCCACAGCAGCTTGGAGATTTGCAGCCGGAGGCTCACAGGCCTGCGAGGAGCATCTGGTGCTGACTCACCGCTGGCGCAGCCGCCGCCAGAGCGGGCGCCGACGCCGCGTCTTGTGCCTGCAGCAAACGTGGCCTTCAGCATCCAAGCACCTACCCGCGGAGGGGGATTGCTCCTGGGGCATAAGCAATCCCTGGAGGGGGACTGCTCCTAGGGCATGAGCTGTGTGGCTGTATTTTTATTTTTTATTCACGTGTTTTGTTCTTTTCTCTCTTCTCCCCAAGAAAATCGATTGACAAGCTTGGGCAGCGCACAGGCTGGTGCTTGGTTAGGCTGCCCAGCAGCTGCCCGCTCTCCGTCAAGTGTCTCAGCTTCCACATGTGCTCACTGAGAAGCAGGATTTATTGCAGTGATAAGTGGTCTCTGAAGTGCAGTCCCGCTGCTCAGTAATTGAAGCCAAGAGCCAGGCTGGTCCTGGGCCTCAAGTGGCCAACTCAGCATGGCCAGCACCACATCCTCCCTGCAGTATCTCCAGCCATGCAGGGTAAGGGAGGGAAAATTCTGCTCTTGATTCTCTTCTCCTCATATAATCATAGAATCCTTTAGGTTGGAAGGGATCTTTAGAGGTCATCTAGTCCAACTCCCCTGCTTAAGCAGGAACACCCAGAGCACGTGGCACAGGGCTGCATCCAAGTGGGTTTTAAAGATCTCCAGAGAAGGAGACTCCACAACCTCTCTGGGCAGCCTCTGTCAGGGCTCTGGCACCCTCTGTCACCTTCACTGTCTGACATCTGTCGTCACCATCTTCTCTGAAGAAGGACCTAAGTGTGTTTGGCTTCTGCTTGTTAAGGAGCTGCCAGGCAAGATGTCCCCTCCGAAGGTCCATGCGCTGCAATGGGGTTTGTTTTTATTTACCTGTTCTGCCTCTTGTTGAAGGATTTAGTCTGTCAGGTCCTTTCTGAGTGCCACTCAGCACGCAGACGTGAGAAGCCTTCTACACTGCTCCCATGGGACTGAGGGCTGTTTCTGCAGGGAAGCATCTAGGGGAGGCATCAGGAAGTGAGAGGAGATCAGGCTGTGAGAAGAGACCTGGAGAAAATGGCTTGAGTTATTTCATAGCTGAAACATGCTGACTAAGGGCAATGAGGTGTTTTCCTAGGCATCCTCCTCATCTGCATTTGTAACTCAACACAAGCTGCCTAAAACATGGAGGGAGGCAGGAACTAGGCAGAAAAGTGAGGAAATTCAGCAAAGAGAGTGAAGGGACTCATTATATCCCGACTGTCGCCACGAACCAGGTAGAAATGTCAGTAATGTTCAATTGCATTCCTAAGTATGGACAGGATCAAACCCCAGAGCTCCTACTAGTTATATTGAGCTCACTGACATTGAGCTAAGAAGGGCAGAAGATTTCTTGCTGACTAGAACGTCCCAAGGTGGGTTTCTAAGCCAAGAGACAGGTGCTCGCAATGCCCAAATCCTGAGTGCAACACCTGAATACACCACAGTGAGAGTATAAGGAAAAGCACCAAAAAAGTAAAAATGGGGCATGGTTTCCCAGATTGACCTGTTTCTGTTGACTGCTGTGACTTTTGGCCATAGTGGAGGAGAAGAAAAGAGGTTGTATGCAAAGAGAGGCCACAGATACTGATATTAGTGAAGCAAGATCTTATATCTGCATGGATACTGGAGGCTGTTGGTTATTACTTAACCTGTTGCAAGGAGATCCTGATTCTAAATAAATGCCTCTAAAAAACAAAGAGTGCAATTGGTTGTCTATGACTTAAAAAGTGGGAAATTCTTGATTATCTTCAATAAGTTACTGATGTAGATGGGAGAGAAATGGTTTGTTGAGCACTAGCAGCAGAACTGCTTGGCATGTGAGAAAAGATAAATGGGATGCAACCACTACGGCCTTCAAAAATTGTATTTATTCAGTTGCAGCACAGACAAATTAGAACAGATGGCAAGTGATCCAGACGATGGTGGAGACCAGTAGTAAATCCTGTCACTGAATTTTAGCAAGCTCAAACACTTAAAAGATTGTGGATTTTAGAGGAATACTTTTAACAGCTGAGCAGTCATGCTGTGTATTTGGGACCACGGCTCCGCTGAGATCCGTCTTGTAGTAATCTCAGTCCTGTAGGTCTCACTAAGAGATTGTGCTCAGGAGATACCAATTTCAAACCAGGCCAGCACCGATATAGGGAGCTACAGTGACGTTCATGAGGTTAAATCATTAAAATGCCAGCAGAAATGGTTGATTCTGGAGTCTATGAAATGTAGAACTGGATGAATTTGCTGAAAGTACAGGTGTCTGAAAAGAGATTGGTTGGCTAAAAATCTCTTATTTTTCCAATCCAATCAGTCTACCAAAAGAATACTATATCTCAGTGCCTGCCTGTCCTCATTTAGAAGGTGTGATAACATGTGTTAAAAAGAGTGTTCTGCTGCCTGCCTACTTATGTTACCTCAAAAACTGTAGCTTTCCCAAGAGCATGACGAGGAGGAACAGGAAGGATGGGGATGCTCAAGCACCATCATACATCAAATGGATTTCCTTTTCTACAGCATTCCCTGGGGTTCCTGCTCACCCATTTCCTGAGCCAGCTCCACTTCCACAGCCATCACTGTGCTGGCTACTATGCCAGCAACCAAGATGCAGTCATCTTCCCTCACTACATCTCGGTGTTTTGGAGAAACACTAGGGAATGGGAACACGGTAAAGGGCAAGGAGTGAGGAATTTGGCAGAGGTGGCTTGAGTTACAGGCAGCTGGGACTTTGTTTTGGATATACTGTAGAAAGTAACTGTGACCTGTTAGATTTTATGTTTCCTAGAGTTTAGGACCCCTAGAAATGACAGTGATCCCTGTTCTCCAAGGCTTTTTTACTTTATTGTAGCCTAACATGCAATACATATAGTAATAACAGGCTGTCTGTTCATCAGCTGAGCATCTCTGAAGGAAAATTCTGTTACTTCTTATTTCACTCGAAGTTTATTGCCTTCAAGTTGCAGTCAGCATCCCAGAGATGTAACACCCGAGTATGAAACACAACATGTGCCTTTTGTCCCTAATGTCTTCCAAGAAAGCATTCTGCGGCCAAAAAAAATTAGATAGCATCTTGAATACACTGTGGGACCTGATATTACTAAAAACATCTGCACGGTCAGCCTTGGAGTTGTTCAGAAAAATTTAGCATACTATTTCTGAAGTGATAGTATTTTGTTTTTCACCATCCCATCTTGTTTTTAAAATATTTCTCTCTGTGACACAATTGTTTTACTTGCAAAATTTATCTAAATGTTTCCATTTCTCAAGAAGCTGTTGCCCATAATTCTGAAAATAAAACTTTTAATAGGAAAAAAAAAGAGGATAAGCATGTTCTGTTTTGTGCTTTCATCAGTCTCATCAGCACAAGAATATGTAAGTTGCATTTGCATTTACTTCAGACGTGGACTAAGTAGGAGTAGCTTTCACACTGGTGGTCTTGTGGGGCAAGAAGCAGAATAAAAACTTCCCTTCATCCACGAGAACTGTGATTCCAAAAAAGAAGGGTGTGTAAGAAAGGAAAATAAGAACAGGAATTAGTTCTATTAGCAATTAGTTCTGTGCTGTCCATGCAGGCAACGTGTTTTGTTCTCCTGAAGGTGATATTTGCTTGTGGATGGACAAGCCTGGGAGCCCCACAGAGACAGGGATGCTGGAGCTTCCTGCTCCCAGCTCCAGCTGGGGCCAGGCTGAGCACGTATAGATACACACAGACACAAACACCTATGCAAATCCCCTATAGAAAGCACACTGTGCATGCAGGAGCATGGCACCAATGGCCTCATCCAGTTCCCAGATGATCCAGTTGGAGGTCCAGAGTGGTACAACAGCCTTGTCCTCTCTATCTCTCCACTCTGCCCTGGTTTTCCACCTCCAGGGGCTTGGGGAAAGTTTACCAGCCTCCTTTTCGGGGGGCTGACTAGCACTCGAGCAAAACAAACTTTACTTAAGCACTTCTTTAGAGATTAAGTGCAAGACTATTTTTTCCTGCCAAGGTCTAAGCTCAGAGCTTTCTACTTCCTCTGCAGAGGTGAATGACATCATTACCACCCTCTGACACGGTATTAAGTGTAAGGAAAGACATTCAGTGCTGCAGTATAAACAGAAAACAACTTCCTGGGAATCTTGCATGGCAAATAAATGATTTTTCTTCCAACTGTTTAATCTTTATGGGAAAACTGATAGCCGGTCGTTGTTGTATTCATGGTTGTGTGACATTTTCCATTATAAGGCCATGTGTCTTTGACAGACTATGCCCCTATTCATTGAAAATTTTCCCTGTCTCAAGCTGTGCGAGGAATGTATGTATGTTTGTAGAACATCACTGGGAAGTTTCATTGAAAAAGAAAAAGCTTATTTTACCTTTCTAGGGGCAAGATCAGGGAAGTTTTTGAAGAGCATATTTGTGTACATAACACACGTGCTTGCACACTCAGCTTAGCCCTAAGACACAGGCTTGAAGGAGACCGCTTTAAAGCGCAAGTGTTCAGAGTAACGTCATTTACAGTACCCATTTATCAGGCAGATAACAGCCTTACCCACTGCGGAGGAGACACGCAGTGCCTAATAGCCACATACAGTATAGTCATAGTGCATATATATAGTGTTTTGCTTAGCCATGTGCAGACTGATCCTTCAAAACCTCAGACCTGGAATTAGCTCCTCGCCTGTTTCTGCTTCCTTTCTTATGCCCTTTGGCTCTGGTTCCTCCTCCAAACTGGGGAAGACCTCAGCGAGCTGCCAAAATGCCGAGACCATCTGCATTAGGCGCTGTTCTGAGGGATACCAAACTCTTACTGCTATGACCAAGGTGCCCCTGGGGTTTACGGGCAAGATACCTGATACCTCCTCAGAGGGAGGACAGCAGCAGGATGTTCCAATTCAGCAGGTTTTTTGCTAGAAAAAGGTAGATGTAGACCCGTTCTCCTGGGAAGAGGCAGAGGAGAGAGAAGAAGGGCACACTGTAATGAAGAAACGGGGTTGCTGTAAGGCTGAGAGCACAGCACAAGCTTACTTCACTTTTGGCACAGCTGTTCACTTTGCCATTAAGGGAAAATAAAGGTGATCTGCCTCCTGGTGTGAGTCAGCACTGTACACTGGATTGATGGGAGTGCACAGGGTGTCGCTTATCTTCTCGAAGAAGGACTATCTGGGATTATGACTGAAGGCCACGTTGCCCTGAAGCATGCTTTTTCTTTATTGTTCTTATTTCCTTCTCTTTTTTATTTATTTCTTTTTATGAATGGTCTGTTTTACTTTAAGCTGGAAGGCACAGGCCAGCTGATTCACTTGCTGCAATTTCAGACTGCAAATGGAGAGCCAATTAAAAATTAACAATAGCCTAGGAAAAAAAAATCACTCAGGGATAAGAGACTACATGATCGGTGATCCTTCCAACTGCATTGAGAGGATGTAGCACAGGCCATGTTTCTATTTTCCCCTTTGATTTGCTATGAGAGGCTGTGAGTAATGTTAAATAGCTTATGTTGCTACACTTCTCCCATTCATTTCCATATATTTCTTGGTCATCTAAGACATTGCCCCAACAGACATAAGGAACTCTGGCTTTGAACAGTGGCTGCTTGTCAAACTAAATCTGGCTGCTATAGGAGACGAGTCCCTCCTATATGTCTTTTTCTCTCTTCATCCCCACTTTCCTCCTCTATTCATCAGCAGTTTTTGCTCTGAAAGCTTCATCTCAAACTCAGCCATCACTTAAAATCCTGGGATAGTCATCATAAGGCAGTCCAGCCAGTACTTTAACGAGCAAGCAATATATCCGGCACTGGATGAGATTTCTTTGTTTAGTCTTTTGAGCCCAAGCATGAGTCTGTCCATGCACGTGTGGGTTTGGCCACCGCTTGGCTATTTTTTTTGTGTTGCTCTTTTTACCTGTGGTATGAGGGTGAATCCATTGACAGCAGCTTGAATTTGCATTTCATGTCAGCTGTGGGACGTCTGATTCATTACTTGCATCGTGACCATTACATAAAGATTGCACTCAAAATGATAAAGACAGCGAGGGTGCACAGAAAGGTAATAGCACCATTTGCTCGTGCCTCTCCTGGAGCACCCAGGTCTTCATTCATGGCTCGCACAGCTCGTGGTGTCCACCACAGACCCTATGCTGCACAGTCCACAGGCAGGACGGAGCCACAGCACATCACCATGACCTCATGGTGTCAAACTGGAGAGTGTCTTTGTGCTGGAAAGCCACCAGTGCTGATGGAGCTGTGGCCATGGGAGAGCCAGTGCAGGCAGGAAAATCTCTGGAGATTTTCCAGAGGCAGAAAGGGGGAATGAAGTGTCCACTGGCCATTAATGAGCGAGAGCAGCCACCCCATCCATGAAGGTGTGAACATGTCCCAATGCCTACAGAAGTCTCCCTGTGACACAAGAACTCTGCAGTGATTTGCCCTTTGAAAAATCTCATGGGGATTAGTAAAATTTGTGACTGTTCTTTTACTTGGTGTTTCTGATTTGTTTGCACTTGTTTTGTGTATACAAGAAAGCTCAGAAAGATGCTCTCAGATGTGGGCTGGTGAGCTTTTAGTAAGCTGGCATGATCTCAGGCAGAAGATTTTACATGATGATCTCTTAATTCCCACTTCACACTTTGACTTCAGTCTCATTTCCCTCTATCATGAGAACCTTTTGCCTTTAAGTAAAGGAGGCAGTTTGGAGTTCGGTACAGGTCATGATTTTCTTGAAACCTGTCCCATGACAGACACTTCATCAAGTCGCAGTGTTATGCTTTATAGTAATGCTTTTACCTTTTACTTTCTAAAGTAGATCTTTTCTGCCTAGAATCCCTTTTTATTCTCTTTTTTAATTCTCCTTCTCTGTACATCCCTCTGGTCCCTCTTCAGCAGTGTACACCACAATAGCAAAGCTCTTCAGCGCAGTATTTCACTGCCCTGCTGTACAGCAATCGTCCAGGTTCTTGCAGAAGAAATATTCAAGCAATGCAAGCCATGTCAAAATGCTGTTTTCATACCATGCTCGTGTACCTGATTCTTTTCACCACTATAACAATTTCAAATTTCTGGCATGTAGATTGCCACTATAAAAGGAGTCTTTACTCTTTGGAAATGGAGAGGAGCTGGTGGTCTCTTTCTAGCTAAGGCTGTTATTAGCTTTCTTTGTTAAGCCTGGGATTAATCCTCTATTCTACTGAGGCCAAACTAAATCTGCCCATCTGTGATGTACATATAGTCTTTCAAGACAATAATAGTTTTAGAATGTCAAGGATAATCAAGTGAAAGAGGTGAGGAAGGCTGTCAAATGTAAAAAAAACAGTGTTATCATTTTTGTATGTCTCTGGTGGCTACTGCATTGGATAGAGGGGGAGGATAATATACAGAAACAGCTCCAACAAGAGACCTAGATTTATGTTTTTCTGTTGTCTTAACTGAAAGCCAATGTACTAGCATGACTAGAGAGGAAAGCATACTAGCCCTAAAGGAATGGTTAAACAAAATAACCTCCTCCAAATCTACGGCTCGAGTTTTATAGTTACTTGAAAATAGAACTTCCCTAAGTCAGGAGACTAAATCATTGCAGCAGTCTTACTTCATATCAGTAGAGGCTGATTTACAGTTTTATAATCATCTTCACATTCCTTCTTTTTTTCTGCATCCAGTGTTGTGTCATTCACAAAATGTGACTGCCTCCAGCTCCAGACTTCTTAATTTGTTAGCTGTTGAAATGGTGTAGGAAGGAGTGTGATTCATCCTTTTTTTACCTTTGTGAGCACGTGAGCGCAAGCAGGCATAAATCCATATCAAAGCACCACTTCTTTTAATTAAGCAGCAGCACTTCATCTGCTCTCTGCACACTCTTCCTGTGCCCAATATGCAAAAGCTGGTGGGCAGCACAAGGACACAGCAGGGCAGCTGGGGCGCTTTGCATAGTGGGGGTGGTCTGTCTTAATAAAGACTATGGACATAAATAACTTCTTCCCAGCTTGGCTCGGGTCACTGTCAGAAGCAGCAGCCTGGCTGCACCGCGGCGCTGCTGCATTGCGGCGCTGCATCCTACCCCAGCCCATGTAACTGCCTTTGCTGTCCAGGTGCCTCCCTGTGGTTCATCAAATCAGCTCAATACCCTCAAAACCCTCTGCCCTCAGGTACGCAGCACCATATAGGAGAGGTTACTGGGTGCCTAGTAGTGTTTCCAGTGTGCTCATTGCATTGGGTAGTCGTACAGGAAAAAACAAATTTTTCTAAGCTCTTCCCAAGACAGTCCTCTCTGATGGCAGCAGAATGAATCCCAGACCAGTCTTCCCTGTCCCTTTTTCCCTGTTTTGGGATCCAGAATTTTTGGACACACAGTGGAGGATGGCCACCCATCTCGTTTGCCATGAATGATGCCTAAAACCCAAGTGCTCAGAGCTGAAATCAGTGGAAGTTTGTCTGTGAATTTGAAACGCTCAGAGGCTGTTTTTCCATTATTTGCCCCAGCATAGTTCAAGCCCCCGTCTATTCTGTTGGGGAGACAGCAGCTGAGAGGTAGACTACACCATAGACATGCCTGGGAGAGGCACACAGAGGAACAGGCAATGGGGTGAAGACTGACCCTTCCTATTAATGCCAATGCGTCTGCTGGCATGACTCATCAGAGAGCTGCAGCCCGCAGATAGGGGTTTGTTCATCTACATCTGGTTGGAATAATGTGACCTTTAATGTCTCCTGCAGATTTTGCTGCCATCAGTCATGTCATTGACACTTGGAGAGCGGTTGTTGCTCGGTGCCTTCTCTTCCTGCCATCTCCCATCTGCTCCCTGCCCATACCTCATCTCTCAGGCAGTTGTGAGGTGGAAAAGCAGGAGATAGAGGAATCATTTGATGTGTTTGGAGCTGTCCTTTTGTGCAGTGTGACACACAGAAGGAGGCAGCATCACGCAAGGGCCCAGTTCTTCATTGTAACCAGCTGTCCTGCTTCTTTAAGCAGCTTTGAGTATGCAGGACCCACCATATATTTAGCTAGTGAGGCTCTCAGAAGAGTCATTTGCAAGATCAGCATTATCAGGAGATGACATTTCTTGGCCAAAGAAAGACAGATTGCTATATGTAAAGCAAGGTGTCATTATTCAAGACCAATGTCTTCCCATGTATGGGTTACTACTAAAGCAGAAGTGTGGTTGCAAAGAAACCTTATGACTGTATAACATCCCAGATGCAAAGAGGTCTGCAGGCTTTGTAAGGCGAACTCCGTGAAATTCACTTTTATTTCTCCCACACACCATTTGAGACAGCAGAGCTGTGGATAAAGCATTTTTCCTTTTGTACAATTTGTCACTGTCATTAACCGTGATTAAGGGCCCGTGCAAGAGCTGTCTTCTTTACTGCCTCTCCTGTTACATGTGTTTGTGTTGTTTTTAATTTTTACTGCTTAGTAACACCCAGTGCTGTATAAATATGTGCCGATCTTTAGCTCAGTCTCACAGTGAGGTCATACACCTGTTTATACGATCACAGCCCGTTGCCACAGCACCACAACTCCAGACATCTAAAGCAATGACTTTATTGTGAGGTCAATTAAGACAACAGGCTGCGAGGCAGCAATTCTCTGACACAGTGATGCACGAGCATGCAGTGTGACTGCAATGGGAAGGCACAGCGTGGCAAGCTTGACCAAGTCGGCCTTTGCTGGTTTTGTGGCCTTTTGCCAAGCACGTCAATCTTTGGGGGTCTTTAGCAACCTGGAGGTCATCTGCACCTTGGCTGCACCTTGCCTTGGGTGGTCTCTCAGACCTCCCAAGATCATGTTCAGGAGATTGAAGGCTTCTCCAGCAACCCCCCTTTCCATTCAGATGACTTTCTTGACACTCTGGCTGGCTACACGTGAATGAACCCACTACTCCATTGCTACTCTGTGCTTAATTAAGTAGTCATTGAAAATGAGGCATCTTCGCTTCCCCCATTTCGGTAGGTGACAATGATTGAGTGGCGCAGTAGGCCCATGATGGCAGTGAAATTGATTCATTTAATTAGTTCAGTCACAAGACCCAGGTTTTGATTAGTTAAACAGCTTGATTTGGTTAGTGATTAATGTGGCTTTAGGACTGAGATTTGTTTTTTCTAGAAGACAGAGAGAAAACCCATTATGAAATATAGGTTGTGACACACATCTAATTATCAGCGCAGTGACCAGAACAGTTGCTAAGTGTAATGCAATGCTGTGCTTTTGAAGTCGAAAGATGGAGTTAATGCTATAAACAGCATGAAGAACAAACCTTTGATTTCTCTAGGTTTCACCATGAAAGAGGCATTCTCAAAAAAATGCAAACTCACATCCTTTGGGTCATGGATCTCTAAAACTTGATGAGGACCAAAAGCCTCAGTTCAGTCTGAGACCATGTGAGTTGCAGCCATTAGTGACCTGCAGTTTTGCTCGTGCAGGAGAGAACTTCCATGGTGGTAAGCAATGGTGTCGGAAAGTAATTTTCACCTGCTCTATACTAGGGGATATACTCTATATGCTAAGGGATGTGAAACACTTGACTCAGAGGGAGCCAGATGTAAGAACAAGTCCTATGTTACTTACACAGGCTTTTTTGCCTGGGTCCTTAGAAAGCTCAGATTTTGATTTAAGGATGTTTTCCCCATCAGAAAATCCCCGAGGAAGGATGTCACTGGCACTGCCATCTGTCTCCTTATGGAGAAAGCATCTCTAATGAATAACGAGGAATGCTGGTTGGCAACTAATAGTAAATTTTATACTTGAGCTTGCCAAATCTGGCCCTAAAGACTACTGGTCTGTAACAAAGCAATGAATATATAATTTAAATAAATGAATCAAATGACTGAACTGAGAAATCTAAAATCACAGTTCATTATAGTAAAGCAAAATAATACCAAAAAAAAAATTGTTCCAGACACATTTATAGCTCCAAAATCTCTTCATATAAGCTATGCTTTCTGGGTGCTGGCACATCACAGTGCTGATTTCTTGGTTTGATTAGGTGATGCCTTCCGCCTCAATCCATGTCTTTGAATCACTGGCACAAACTGCGTCATTAATAAACGTCCCTCTGTTCTGTTCCAGTTCTGGGCTGGATATCTATTTTTGAGGAAAACAGGAAAAGAAGAGAGAAGGAAGGAGGGAGGGAGGGATAAAATACCAAAATAAATTTTATTAAGGCAATAAAGGTGAAAACTAATAGAAGGAAATGCTTTTTCACACAATACACAATTAGCTGATGGAACGTACTGCCAAAGGATATAACTGAAGCCAAGACTGCAGGCTTGTTCAAAACAGGATTAGACATAATACGGAGAGCAATGCTACTCAGAGTCATAATGGTTAATACTTAAAAATAAATAAGAGATTTTGGAAACAATATAAATCCTTGGGTGTCAGGACAGAAGCCAAACTCTAGCTAACGGGGCTTAGGAAGAAATTTTCCTCTGGGGTCTGTTTATTCCATAACTGAACATTAACAGACTTCCTTGCACCTTTATTCGAGAGCATCTGGTGCTGGCCACTGTCAGAGTGGAGACACTGGGTGACTCGATCCTGAGCCTGACATAGTCTGGCAAAAAGATATGTTTTCTTTAGTTAAATGAGCATTCAAAATTAAAATATGAACAAAACAAAGGCCTAGGAAAGGCAGACCAAGTTCTCTTGTTTCAGATTTTGTGAGAAAAGAAAAAAAAAATAAAAACACTTAAGCCTATTCTCAGGCCAAAGGAAGAAAATTAATACCTAGTCTCAAATACTGACTCACTCTACAGACTTGAGTGAAACCCAACTACACATCTTTGAGTCACTACCAGAGTAAAATACGATAGGCTACATCCTCCTCTTGCTCTGAAACATTGGGACCTATCAAAAATATTTTCTATTTTAATGTTATTTCTTAAATTTTAAAGATCTCTACAGGCTCTTCTGTGCAGGACAGTTGATATGGTGATTCGGCTGTTGAATCGTAGGCCTTCGCTAGCACTGACATTTCTTGTCCTTGAAGAGGAAGTAAAGCTTTCCCATGTTTTGGGTGTCCAGTCAACGAAAGATTTTGACAATGGGATGGGGTAATAGGAAAAGAGGAAAAGATGACCTTCCAAAACACACTCAGCACCTGTGATCCAACTTCACCTCCCAAAAAAGCCTGCTAGCAAACCACTTTTCCAAAGTTTGGACACTTCTGACCAATGTTGAATATCACTTCCAATGAAAACTTACAGGAGCTACTGCAGGAGATGGATTGTATCTGAAGTCTCAGTAGTGGAGTTGAGTGCCTAAAGTCCTCAGAAATTTTATCTGTTATGTTAGGACATTCCTGATCTTTTGTTTCGCTCTACTACTGCTTCTGAAGGGCAAAGTAATCTTGTGAGAAACCCAGAGAAAGGATGAGATTGATGCTGGAATTCTTCTATTCTGAAATAAGACATACAATTGGAAGAGATTAGAAAATTAATGTTGGAAATGGGGAGAGGAAGGAAGTCGATCGTCTCTTCTTCACATATCATCATATATGGCTCAACAATATAAGACAGATTCATGGAAACTTGTCATTTCGGTGACAAAGTTCACTAAAGTATCTACAATAATTTCTCAGTGCTTGTTCTTGTGCCAGACATGCCAATAAGAAAATGACAAAGGGAGAAAAATAAGAGCTGTTCATATTTATAAACCAGACCAGCTGTAAGGCTCAAAGGACTCCTGAGACTTTTGGAATGAGGAACATGAATTAAGAGTTCCCCATTCCCTCCTTCTCCTCTACCCTAAAAAAAAGATATTGTGGAGAATATTATGTCTTTCAGGGATAACTGGATGACTTTTATCTTTGGTTTTCTCCCATGTTTTCCTTCTTGAAGCATTTGGATCAAAGGCATTTATTATTTCCTTGTTGAAAGTTAAACTTTGGCTAAAAGTAGGTCAGTCAAAGTTTCATTGTCTCTTGGGTGAACGTATCTGCGCAGATCTTTTAGAATAAATCTCATGTAATGGAATTGTTTCTCATGATTCCTATTAAACAGATCTAGCAAATAATACATGGTATGGGGAGGGGAGAAAGGAAGAAGAGAGCCCCTAAGGGGACAATGGAATAGGCAGGCCCCTTGATGCAGCAAAACAGATGATCGGAGACAGATCTGTTCCTGACAAGTCTTTGTTATGGTTTCCTTCCCATTTTATTAGACTGCTTGAGTTGACATAGGACATAGGTCTAATTAGATCACCAGTCTGTGTCCCAGAGGGAGAGTCTGAAGCAGGATATTCCTGCACAACCTTGGCCTTGGTTCAGGACACCCACGTTCTCCCCTGCCTCTGCGTCTGACCTTGTGTCTGTCCTTGGGTAAGTCACCTGTCACCTGTCCTGTCATTTTGGATTAGAAACACATTACAGGTCTATGCAATGGACCTGTTCATACTGATGAAGTACAAACAACTGACATCGCTCCAGTGCAGTCAAAATCAAGAGCTTTGTTCTTTTAATCTAAATTAAAAGAGCTCCAAAGAGCTTTGCCACATGTAGGACTATGCTCAAAGACTCGGCGAGGTTCTTCTAAGGAACTCTGTTTTGGTTTGCTTTGACATTTCCTTTGTTAGGAAGTGTGTATTTGGAATAAGAAAGCTCTAGGGAAAAGTGTTTCAATGCTTTCCTGTGAATGGCGGCTTTGGTCTGGAATGGTGCTTGCTGGTCTGTTTCATAGGCAGACTAGGAGAAGTAGAAACGCATCCAGCAAAGACTTACAAGAATAGCAAAAAAGCATGAAGAAATCTTAAGATTTTTCACAAGTGAGAGATTTGAGGGAAAAAGTAAATAGAGGTGATGATTTCAAAGAAGATCTGAGAAGGTAAGCAGAAGGTGTCTGCTCAGTGACCATGCTCAACACACCAAAGAACTTATCAAAAGCGGCATTATTTTATACTACATGCGGTTAAACTGTGGAGCTCACTGCCAGAGGAAATCATTAGGCCTAAACCAGAAGAAAGTCAAGTACTTTTGTGGATTTCTGTGCAAAGTGTTATTAGGAGAGTTCTAAATGTGCTCAGTGGAAGCCATCAGAATCCTTAAAGTTTCTTTTGCCTGCTGGCTTTGTGGTAATGATACAAGCACTTGCATCTCACCCACTTCAAAATGTGCACCAAAGCAGGAGGATGGGCCAAAGCAGGGATGGGTAAGGAGGTTCTATTAAGGAAATAATGCAGGTGAGAGTGGCCAGCAGGAGGAAACCCTGTCATGGCAGAGTGGATGAAGCCTTTGGCTAATCTATCTCGTTATCAAGAAAAGAAGTGTGCTGGGAGCCCTCAGGCCCCTTGACAGCATCCCAAGACAAAAAATGTGAGTTTTCCAGTGGCAGCCAGCCAGGAGTTTCCAGACAGACAAGAACGCACCTCGGTCACGCCAACCTCCTCCACCTCCAGTCTTGTGATGTGTGGCCAGGAGCACCTTCCAGCTCCAGATGCCACCATATTTTTCAGCCTCCTGCAGAGCAGAGTGGGCCAAGAGGACCTTACTCAACTGGTGGAACAATCCACTGAGCAAGGGTGAGGGAAATGGGCCAAAGAGAATCACAGCAAAAGGCACATCACCAGTCTTCCTCATAGACTTTTCTACAAGGTCATTTCCTTCTTTGCTGCCAACTGATGCTCAGACCCCAAAGACGTGCCTACATATGCTTTTAGATGTTCGCCTCTCCTCTCTGCTGCAGAGTAACCCTGTTAACAGAACAGAAACAACACAGCTACATGAAAGCAACAGGGATTTGGGCTAACATACAAGCAGAGCTGTTAACTTGCTCCAGATTGCAGGAGTTGTATCACTACCGATTAACCTCCCTTGACTTCCACATAGCAGACCTGAATTTCCATGGCTGGTGGTTTGTCCTGTACAGCAATCAGACTTGATCTGGGAGTAAATGAGAAACAATAACTCTGGAACCCCATGATACCACATTTATAGTCCTTACTTCAAGACGAGCTGTGCTTTCAATTATTCTACAGCCCTTTTGCTATGTAGATCTTCTCTGCAGGAACCGCAATTCTCTCCAGAAGATTACATCCTGGCCCCATACTGATAAAAATGGATGGGTTTGCTCCCATCAACAGATTCTATGTGGATCCAAGCTAACAACAGATGTAGCTGAATTTTCATTCTCAAAAATATAAAACAGGCAGCACGTTAAAGTTTGAAACTTGACCCTTTACAGGTGGACTTGAATTAAAAACGCTTGCTGCTTCTCTGGATACTAATAAGTGTTGCTGACAGAAAAATGGGGCTCTCTTGTCCTATTGCTTCAGTCTAAATTTAGGTATGTAGGTTTGAATACAATAGTGTTAGCTTTTTATACTGTCTTCTTTTTACTCTCCTAGGCTGAGAGCATCTATAGCCCATTTCAAATAGCCCATTTCAGATGCTGTAAGAGATTTCATTCCATTAATATCTCATTCTTCTTGCTTGTGGTTTCTTAAATGATTTTTCAGATTCAAGAAGGATACTTGCGATAAGCTTTATTATCACAGAGAATGTACAATCTCAAAAAGTAAGGACAAGTATTGAAGGACATTGAAGGCATTGAAGGACAAGTAAATATGACAAATAAAGCCTCCTAATGAATTTGCCGCAGTTTTCCAAAGTAGGCTGAGAGGATCGAAATATGATGAAGCAGAATCATAAGAAATGTGTAACATAGGGGTTGATGCATTGTCTCACTTATAAACCATAACTGCAGAGTATTTTTACTCTTAAAATAAAAAATTAAGTGCATTTTTTACTTTTCCCTTTACTAATAAAAACTAGATGAAATATCACTGCATAGTCAGTAATCTTTTGAGTTTTTGGGGGAGGGTTGGGATAAGACACACATACGAGTGCAATCCCAATACAGATTTGTGATCTGTAATTAGTTGGTCTTGCAGAGATTATTGTTTTAATGATGTATCTTTGCTTTTGTAAAAAATCTCTGTCATCACACAGACTCTCCCATATGCTGAGGAAGATAGTTTCTTTCTCTGGCAGCCAGAGGAATAAAGAGGACATTAAAATGATTCTCATGTAAGTGTGTGACATACTGTATCGACAGAAGAATTCATACCTAAAACCAACAAAAACTTTCACTTCTTCTGCAACCCGTTTTTTGACTTTCCAGATTTTTTGATGTGCGGAAGCTGTAAAAAGCAGAGGAGTGAGAAAGCTTTTCCATTCCTTTTCTTCAGCCTGTTAGGATTCATATCAGAGATGAGTTAGTTGCCATATTCCCATTCTGTCTGTGATTGGCTTTGCTATTAGTTGACATGATGCTTGGCGACATGAGAGTAATGTCCAGCCCTCTATATGCTGATGTTTACTGCAAATGAATTAGGTGTGTTGTGCTATCCATAACCAAAGAGGTCTGAAACACCAGGGTTTGGGATTCTGCCTCGTTTTGCCTGAAATCCTGCACGGGAGGGCTGGGACACTGAGTTGCCCCTGCCCAGCAAGTGTTAGGCTAGTCACTGTCTTCCAGATTTGTTGAATATCTCAATATGAGTAGACCACAACCCCTGAAATAAGATTTTTGTTCTCTGAGAATTCCTCCATAGAAAGTCTACAAAAGTTATTTTCTTCATTTGGGACTGAGGGGGTGTTTATATAGCGTTAACTCCCAGCACTTTAATGAAGAACCCAGTCAGGCTCTGTTCTCCTTGTAGTCAATGGAGGCTTACCTGAAATGTGATCTAGTGATGGATATGGGGACCACAGGATAGTGTCATTAGCCATTAACTACTGTATGATCCTTTCTGACTGAGCCATCTCTTGCTGCTTTGCCTCTTGACCCATCTTCCAAGAAGCAATGCCAGGACCATAAGTGGTTGAGGGGCCTGATATGCCCTTACCCACACCTCTCCTTCTTCACATGTAGTATGGGTGATTCTTTCCTTTGGATACTGATCAGGGGTGACAGCAAGGCAGGCAAAGACATGGGTGATCAGGGGAGGTATCTTAAGACAGCAGAACTATGTTCTGCAAATCAGTCTTCCTCTACAGTCTTTATCGGTCTGGTTGAAAGGTCTGGCAATACTGAAAAAGTAGGCCATAAAACAGGAGGAGGAGGAAGTGGAGGATGGCTCCAGAGCTCTATGTCTGACTCCTCCACAGGACTTAGGACTAGAAGGGAGTGTCTTGTAAGTGTAAAGGTTTTCCCCATATTTGAATTTCCCTGCCACCCCAGCCTCCTGCTTCATTCAGCACTTTGAGGTTGTCTCCACAGAGGCATATGAGCATGAGAAAGTAGGTGGATGACAGAGTTCATCTGTCTCCACTACCTTGTAAGAAGAACGAGTCTGTGGTGCTGTCTTCTCAGTCATTCTCATCTGTCTCTAGCAGCACCACATCTGTAGTACGTGGCACATGAACTGCCTGCTCCCCCTCAGACTCCAATGTCTTCAAAGACATCATGAGACCTGGTGTTTTCTGCAGTAGAGGAAACTGAGCCCGGATTTGATCTAATCTGGATTAGGTGCCTGCAATCATAAGGAGGGCTTTTTGTGAGCCTGTTAGCAAGATAGAAGAAGAAACGCTGATTGCAATCAGAGCATAAGCCTTCAGATACTCCTAGGAGACTTAGGAATGATTCCTTTTTTCCACATTTCAGGGCGTCTGGATGTGATGTAGCTGTAAAGTGTCCCTGGTCTCTTTACATTCGCGTGTCTTCAGCTTCGCCTCCATCAGCTTCAGCTCCACAGAGCTCAGTAGAAAAGGAGGCAGAAAGTGGAATAGCTGTTAACATGCTGCACTGCAGCTTTTAAAACATCCTGTTTTCCACAAAGGGCTGATTGCGGCAGGCTCAGCTAGTCCAGCTGGGTATCCAAACTCTCAAGTGTCCCAACTCACTGACCAGCTCAGATATCCGAAGCCTGTCTCTGAATGACATCCAGGGCCTGCAGACCTTTGGCAAGGGGCCATCAGATTTCCCCATCTCACAAATCACAGTGTTTTCACTGAAAGCTGCCGCCTATTTCCGCTACGAGAGGAATCTCTTTCTTGAATGAAAGGCCAAAAAGTTTATAGCAGATTAATTAAACAGAAGAACTAAGCACCTGATGATCTCTTAGAGTTCAATGAAAAGTCTTTATACTCAGTACCTATGAAAGAAATGATACCTATATGGTATCACATTTTAAGGGAAGAAAAAATCAGTTAGTGCCAGAGCTAAGGAGAAGGATGAATTATATAAGTTTCAAATGAAGTACTACACCCTGATAAAGTAATCTTTCATGACAGAATGCTGAGTCTGAGGAGAAATAGCATTTATCCAGACTCATGAGCAAGGAGTTGAGGACTGTATGTGTTGTGTGATTCCACATGGATAAATATCCACTTGGAAGTGCCATTTTTCATTTAATAAAAGGCACTAGATAAAATAGTTTAAGCTCTCTCAGGGACAAAACTAATAGTCATACACAGAGGATCTAAAAGTCTGAAGTCCTGGAATACATACACATATTTCTCTTTCCTGGATAAGTCTCTTCCTTTTCAGGGGTTTGCTAACCCTTCAGAACAGAAGCACTTAACTGCACAGCAGTCGCTTTAAATATTGGCTGTAAGATCTGTGGCTGAACATGCCAAATAAAAAACATGACACAATAAAAACAGCACTGCAGACTGCGTACAGACAGAGCATGTATTTTTGTTACACAAGTAGAGACCTCCTGAGACTCCAAAGCTGCTCACCAGAGCATAACTGGAGGCGAGGGTTTTCCAAGGCACCCAAAGTTCCGTGGGAATGAGAGCTGGGCCTACCGTGTCTTGGAGGACATTGAGATGCTTCACAAATGGGATGTGTGCATATTGCATCAAGACCAAGCTTTGAGCACAGTGTCTGGCCTGGGTTTTTTTGTGTGAAGTTAAAGCTCAGAGGTTACTTCACTTTACTATTTAACTGACTAAGAAGGAGATTTTGTTTCTTCAGCTTCCTTGCCTCCGTGGCTGGAACTGGCTCAGCTAATTTCCTTATTTCCTTGCATTGCACTGCTTGGTAAGTGCTTCTCATATGTGCCTGTCACTTCCTCCTAATATACTCACTGCTGATAATCAAGAAAGCCCTAAGTAAGGGTTCAGGAAAATAATCCCATATATGTGCTGAATCACTAATTTCAAAGTGCAAAGCAACTCCCAATGTCCCAGTAAAATGGAAAATTTCAAAAACAATTTAAAAGACCTTTTTATGTCAGAATGGGTAGCTGAAGCTTCTCTTCGTGATCCTTTATTTAGCACCAAGGGCATGTTCTGCATTGAGATATAACCAGACCTCTCTCCAGAGAGCCGGCAGTCTAGGAGAGGAGCCAGGCGCACCAGCAAATGCAGGGGATGCAATTACGGATGGGTCTGGTTACTGTGTCAAGCCCTGCTCTGCTCCAAGAACCCCACGTGCCTCTGTGGCCCAGCCAGATGACACATTTCCCCTGCTGCTGGGGCACTGCTGTCCTCGTGGATCACTGCTATGGAAACATGGGAACAAGAAGGAGCCCCACTCGAGGTGGGAATTTTGTGCATGGGCATCTTGGCTTGCAATGGAAGTCATGGGCTGTTCCGTGCATCCTCGACCCATCAGCAAGCAGTTTTGGAGCCTGGAGATGTCCTTACCAATCACTAAGCCATGTAGCTGGGGCAGGCATATGGAAGTGGGGATGGCTTTGGAATGTGTCAAGCTTCAGGGCTGTAAGGAGCATGAGAAGGAATAAATACAGTGGGAAACACAGCCCAAGGCAGGGAGATTAGGCTGCCGGTCTGGCACAGGCTAAAATAAACAGCAAGAGGGTCTGAAAATAAAACATGGGGAGATGTTGTACCCCACAGGTCCCTGCTGTGCCAGCGGGAGCCAGGCTGGGACATGAGGTCTACCCTGACTCAGAAGGACCGTTTCAGACTGTTTCAGGCAGCTGTAATTCTTTTTCAGCCTCTGCAAACCGAGCCAACTTGGCAAATTTCAGGCCACAGTAAGGTCACGGATGAAATCCCTGAAACTTGCTTTTTCTTCCCGTTTTATCTCAGCCCGATAACCTCTTCCATTTATTTCTCCAGCATGACACACTCCACCAGATCACACAGAATATGTGTGAAAGATGGGAGGTAATGAACGGCATCCTGTTCTCACTCATTTATAAAATGTGTCTGCTATTGACTGTGGGCCAAACTCTGATCTCAGTTACAAGAACACAGACCCAGGCTAATTCCACTAGGAATTTGTACTGTTACATTTAAGCTTGGATTTTAGAAAAGATTGTGCATTTTTTGGGTACTTCCATTTTTGGAGACTCTAACTCAAGACAGCTTTTATGGATTAGTCCAGTCTATCTAATGAGCAGGCTGATTCAAGAGGTCTTGAGTTGGCCAAAACAAAGCCAGATGCAAATTTAGCAAATATATGTACATATATGCACATTTTTTACATATATAATAATTTTATATTTTTATGAGACGTTCTCCAGCCACTAAATGAGCGAAAATTAAAGTTTGTGATTAGCATTTCTGATAGCATTTCTTAATAAATCTATATGAGGTCTTTTCATGCTAGGTTAATTTTCCTCTACTCTAATGAGAATTTATGGCATATACAGTGTACACTACAGCCCTCTGATAGACATGCAATGGATATGCACCAGATAAAATGTTTTTTTTTTTTAATATGTCTAAGAGGGTTTCATAATTATTCATTTCAAAGTTAAAGGAGGAGAGGGAGGTTTATTACTGATTTTTACTGAATTTTTCATCATAACTTAGGTCAGAATGATAAATGAAATTAACATAGTGCCTGTTTCCATGCAGAGAAAGCAGTTAGGATTCCCATTCTTTTCCATAGTGGAAAGAAGAAAGTCTAGATGCATCTACTTCATTGTTGTTTGTTTGTTTCTTGCCAAGTCCTTAGAAATATTAAATATTTTTCTTAGTTATTGTCTAATGATTTCTTGTTTTTTCCTCTAGCTTTGATTACTTGCTGCTAGGAAGTAAGAGTTAGAAAAGAAAAAAAGATATTCATTATGCTTTTGGAAACCAAAATTATTTAATATGTTCATCAGGCTTTTTGAACTTGCTTTTGGCATCACAAAATGCATGAAAGCTTTTGTCATTTTAGCATCATCTGTTCATAGATATCTTTCTGATATCCAAATTCTTTTTGATCAACATGAGTAATGAAGGGAGGATCCTGTTCCACAGCAAATTTCCAAAAGACTGCACATAACAGACCAAAAAAGAAAGCGCTCCAAAGGATAAGAGGACTTACTGCTAGAAAATAAGTAAATGTATTTCACATTGTCCTTCCTTAACCTGATTTCATTATCTGAGTTTAACATTAGACAATCCTTTAATCAGAGCTAGCATCCACTGATTAAACCTTTTTTTATTTTCTCAACTTCTGCATATTCACAGTAGTCCAAGTAAGAAACAGTTATTGGCATTAAGCAGTCTGAGACATTATCTGCATTAAAGTGAATGAATCTGAGCAGCTAGATAAAATTTCCCCTTTTTAGCTAGGCATGTTAATAAAGATTAAATTCTTCTTTGCCCTAGAAGCACTAATAGAAAACTCTGCTCAAAGGACAACTCATCATTGGTGCATGTAAATAAAAGCAGATAAATCATGCAGAAATGTCAGAAAAGAGAAAGACACATTCCCACTCTCTCAGTGGGATCATTTTCTCATTTCAGTCTAGTCATAAGTGACTGTAGCAGATAAATTGTCCTTGCCTGCTTGCCCTTTTCTCTCAAAGCAGGCTCCTTGCACAGTAAAATGCAATTTCATCCCTCTCAGCGACTTGAGTAAAGGCCATGGAAATTAATGGCACCTATGGGTCATCTCTGCAGTATCAAGGAAGTAAAAGATTGAACAGACGCTGTAACTTAGCTCACCACTGGCATGCTACCAACAGAAGACACTCGTGCCCCTAGTTCTAAATCAAAATCCTCCCACGTTTCTTTGGTGGCTTCTCATCTACTAATTGCTGCCATGGTATTAGCACCACTAATAACAAAACACATTGTGGCAAGGGGCAAGTTGCATTGGGTACATGCAGGAAGGGATGAGTGTCTTCTCCAAACCCAAGGCAACTGCTGTGGCAGTATCTCTCATTGAGGTTGCGTGTACCGCTGCCCAAGGTTAAATAAGGTAGATGCTTTGATCAAGTTTCTCAGTCAACGAGGAAGTCGAAAAAACATCGTCAGCTTTGCTTCACTGTAACAGAATACCTTGAAGAAGGCAAAAGTCACTCTGTTTCACTCTGAGATAATCACACTTGATCTTGCCTTCATTGACCTTCAAATATTTCCCTGTGAAGAAATGCATTCTTGGCAAGGCTGCACCTAACCTGGATGGGTTTAAGCTGGAGTTGGTGTCGTTTCTTTATGTTTGCTGTTTGCTTTACTCAGGACCAAGTGGCCAGGATCCTTTAAAAGCAATATTTGGAGGCAGTTTTGGAGCAGATTGCACTGTGTTTCCCAGGCTCCGGGAAAATACTGTTGTGCTGCTTCTTATGCTCAGTTCTAGTATAATCCCCGCAGCATTTGGTTTCTTTCTTAAAGCTGCATTGTAGCTTTCACATGAAAGGAAAAGGAAAGCCTAACCTTCTATGTTGCACTGGGAAGATTTAAAATGCAAATCATAAAGGCTCAAAAGCAACAGATGGATAAAAACACCCGGAGAGGATTTTTTTTATATATCTTGCAGTTCTCTTTCTAAAACTAATCTCGGGATTTTGAAGGCTTGACTCAGGATTTTTAAATGTCTCAGGCCATCAATCTTCTTGTTTTAGCTCACAAGACAATATTTTTAAATGAATAATCACTAAGCCCACATCTTCCATGACTTCTGCAGAGCTCCCTTGCTGATACTATCAAGTTTGCCTGACACATTGACCCTGAGCTCTCCTGGGAGTTCTCCTTTTGACTGTTTTTGGTTATACAATTATCTTGTCCCAGAGATCTTCAGGAATTTCATTTTGTTCCTGACTTCATCATAAACATGGAATATCTGAAGCATCTATCCAATAACCATGGTATGTGAAGGACATTCTGCTTTTGGACGGAAGCCATGTCTAGCTTCTTTGGACTGATATGTACAAATCTTTCCCACATCTTTGAGTTTTCTATTAAAATTTATTAAATTACTAGTTGAGACACAGGAAATAATATTATCAGGCCAGAAATATCATCATGCTGAGCCCCATGGGCTGCTCTGTTGGTTGGTGGAAAGCAGTTTCCTCCAATACTTTCAGGAAGCAATGACAGAGGAAACTCAAAGCCTTCCTTAGCAGAGTGTTTGCTTGGAGGTGCATCCATGGTAATGTCAGATGGATGAAGTGGTTGAGAGATTGTAATGAGTCAGCTCCAAAAAAGAGCTCCAATTGCCTTGCTAATGCAACAGTGCCTTTTATTCTAATATACAGGGCTCTGGAGAAAGTGGAGTTGGTAAAAAATATAGGGTACCACAGGCTTTAATGTTTTCATCTGATGCATCTGAAATATTAACCCAAATCTAGAGGGGCAAAAAAGAAAGAAAGAAAAAAATGAGGTCCTTTTGGGGAACCCCATGTGAAGCTTTAAGATAATGAGGTTAAACCGCTCTCTTTCGACCCTTCACATTCACCCCTTTTTCATGGCTGTGTCTGCACATACCCGTGTTCTTGACTGTCTCCTTTAGCGCAGCAATTGCTAGGAATCTGTTAGCATTTCATTATAAATCTGATTTCTGACAGATTTATATGCAGACTGTAGAAATTAACTGCTGAAGGAAATGCACCATTTAGTCTCAACATGAACACATTTTATTTTTCTACGTGGTTGCATTCTTTTTTCTTACCAGACTTTTCTTGGAGGGTGGTAAAACAGCATTATGGTTGTCTTAATGTACTTCAAAAAAAATGAAAAGAATAGCAACATCTTTGTAAACATAAGAAAAATGTCTGACACAGCAACATGCTCCTAGAATAGTCCTCTATGATTGTTTCTGTTTTTGTTTCTGTTTTTGTTTTTTCCTAAGAGCAGGTACTGAATAAATATCAGCTACTATAACAGCACAATAAGAGAATTTCAGTGAAAAAATTGCAGCTGAATAGAACAAGATTAGCAGGTGAATAAAATTAAGTACCAGAACAATCAGTGCTTTTGCAACATAAATACCATTGTTCACTTTTTCAAGACCTAGTGGATTATTTGATAGTAATTAAGAACAGTATATGATACAGTAAATAATATTGATTCAGTACAGTATATGATATCAGTATCATTATATCAGTTTATCAGTACAGTAAATAGTAAAAATAAAGTAGTGATTAAGGACAACATCCTGCAGTAATCGGGCGTTTTGCCATAGAGCACTGTGAGCCCCACATAAAGTATAACCCTGTGTTACACATATACGTATGCCTTTTTTATTGCAGATAAAGAGATTTGTTCCAGTTCATTCCCACACTGTTTCTTGAAGGGAACTTGTCCCACGTAGCACAAAAGTAGCTCTGGTGCCAGCCTCAGCAGAGCCCAGGAACAACAAGGTGTTTACAGTTAAACTGTTTTAAGACCAGCCAGACTCAAATCTTTTGATATTTTTCTAGCCCTCTGCCGTATACTAGAATGTTGTTCCTGTGCATCGTTGTTTTCAGGTGTTTTTAGATAAACATTCTTGTTCTTTATTTATTCTCCATGAACGCCACTCGTACAGGAGGCTCTTTCGGGTAGCACTTGCTGTCGTAGATATCAAGGAGATATCACTCTACCTACCTAGATATCTCTGAGCAGCTTTTTGTGTTTACTGAGCACAGCAGCTTCCACCACGTCTTTTACTTAGAAATGGGGATATGTTGGCTATGTTTCTGTGCCTGACAGTACTTCAAAGGGAGCTCAGGAATTACTGTTATGTGGGAAGAGCCAAAGCCTGCTCCTCGCTCTTCCTTGCCACCAAGGGACTGTAGGATGGTTGAGAAGACTGAGCAATAATTGCCTTGGAGCCAGAACATCCCTTTCAAGCCTCAGATCTCCAGCGGGCACTTTGCACGGTCATTTCCATGAAGCAGAAGGCAACTGAGGGTGCAGAAGGGAGTTTTCTAAGCTTTGGGGCCAGGGTAGGGCCAAGGGAGGCGTATATCCTAGATGCCTTTGAAGATACATTTCAAAATCCTGTTTCACTTCAGAATTAGTTAAACTGGAGAATTATTTTCCCTACAGAGAGTATGCAATAGGAGGCAGATTCATATAGCTCAGGAATATAATAGCTCAGGAACCTTAAACTAGACATTTTGAGCTGCCTAGGGAAAGGTTCTAAGCACCACTTGCTCTTTCAAAGCTATTTAACCTGAGGTATTTCTTTGGTCAATTTTTGCTTTTAATCAGGCAAAATACTGAAGGCATTGTGCTTAAACACTTTGTGCTTCAGCGAAACTCTTTAAAGACAGCAAGCAAAAAGAATGGAAGTCAATGTGACTTTAAAGTAAGCAAGTAATTGAGTGTTTTATTCCACTTGAATGGGCTTTAAAAGCTCAGCCTTAAAAATTTTCCTGCAAAAATGCTAATTCTGAAGCAGAGGTCCTGACAATGCAGGATTATCATGTAGATTTTATCTGAAATATCATTTGAAATAGAAAGCTTGCATTCTTTATTTTTCACAAGCCAGTGAATAGTCTTTATTATTTAGCATAAAGACACACTCTCCCTGTATCTCAGTGAGCAGACAGCGTTAAAGCAGTGACGAGATTTTGCATTTATCTTCAGAAGCATAATACATACTTGGAATTATTAAGAATAACCCTTAAGGTTTAAAAAAAAAAAAGAACAAGAATAGATTTTATCTCTCTGTCCTGTAAGAGTATGGAAGTTTTTCAATAGCCCATGCGATAACAAATAGGTTTGTCAATATTCCCATGCCCGTCAAGGTAAACTAGTACCAGAACAAACCTGTAATATAACCTTCTGCTTACAGTGACTTTTACAATATTAAGACCACCTTGGTCCTGAAATGAGACTGAGACAATTAGTTAGCCTGCAGCTAACAATGGTTAGATCTTTTTTATCTTATTTTATTTTATTCTGGTGACATTTATAGCATAGGCAAGACACGAGACTGGCCATCACGGAAAATATCAGGCAGTGCCTGGAGCAGGGAAAAACGCAGAGTTTCATCCCAGAGGACAGCAATGTAAGTGCTGTGATACGGGCAGCTTTGAGGAGCTCACTGCAGTGTTCTTACTGGCACTGCTTGTGGGCAGTTGGCAGGGTTTTAAGGTATCCTGTCATTACAAAGGGGCTGTAGACCCAGATAAGAAAGGTCATCCTACCCATTTGGTAGGAGCACATCCTACCAAATATATCAGGAGTTGCTTTGTGCCTTGCTCTTGTTACTGATGTCCAGCCCAGGGCGGTTTTCATGTTGCCCTCCTGCAGAAACATCAGGGAAAAGAGCAGGGTGCATCTTCCAAGCCAGTGTGAGCCAGAGACCTTCCACTACAGTTTACTTGGCAACCCAAGTTTTTCCTCAAGATGGGATCTTCTGCAGTGCAGCAACAGGCTCCCCTCTCTCCCAGTATCATCACAGTTGCATTCAGCTCCTTATACAATTTATCAGGCATTTATTTGAATCTCCCAGTAGCACAGATTCTTCTTTTTTTTTCTTTTTTTTTCCTGCACTGGATCCTTCTGTACATATTTCCTCTGTGTCCTCTTTCTTCTGTGTGTTTCTTTTTCTTTTTTTGTTTTTCCTTTTTGCTGACCCTCTGCTTATTTTTCCTGCCGGTACCCTCTAACCTGTCACTGCCTTCTGTTTTGCCATTCACCTCTCCCCTCCCTGGGTGGGGAATGTTTTCTAAAGGCCTTAGCAGGGTTTCTGCAGAGGCTTATCATATTTCATGGCTTCTTCCTGCCACCCTAACGTGAAAGCTGACATCTTTCAAGGCAAAGGGAAAGTGTCCTTTGTCTGGAAGCTGCTTTGCAGACAGGTCTGCCTGGGCACCCATCTGCTCTTCCAGGTCCCTCTTTCCCCCAAAATGCTTGTTTATGTTAGCAAGCAGCTGCTAGGAAGGAGGTAAGCCCACATTTCACCTGATGTTTTGGTCTGGAGCGGTAATTGCATTTCCTCACGGGCTGCCTGTGGGCTGTTGTGTGTCTCTCTCCATCTCTCCTCCCACCGTCAAGAGTGAATGAAGCAAAAATCTGCCCCTGGACAGGCTGCTCTTAGCATGTGTCACCTCTCGACCCTCCATGGTGAGCCAGATGCTGTGCAGGTCTTGCTGCCGCGCGCCTGCCAACTGGGTCAGTCTGTTGGTATCTCAGGGAGGAAGGGATCTGGTGCAGTGAACTAAGCGTCTGTCTTGTCTTTTGATTTTTGTTTTTGCCTTTTTTTTTTTTTGCTTTGCTGAGCTTGGATTAGTGAGAGGAAACCTCCACTGACTCCATGTCGTAGACGGAAGCAGGACCTGCTGCCTTGGTTCAGCGAGAGTTTATGCACACTCAATCTTTCCTGAAGTTTCTATCTTGTAGACCCAGCGCTTTCCTGTTTCCTTCTTGCTGGCCCTGATCACTATAGAGATAGTGCCAGAGCAGGACGGTATTGTCTTAAAGCCAAAGAATAATTCCTCTAGCCTGCTAATGCTCCACTCAAGCAAGACAGGAGGCTCCTTGAATGGCCTTCTCCTGTGAAGGCCATACAAATCTTTCACATTTGAGAAGACTCTACCTGAATGGTTACATACCTAGACTGAACAGACAATTATTTGAATTGCATGACCAAAGGAAGGCAGAAAAATGTGCATAGTCCAGTGAAATAGATCATAAATGTGCGCTATAGAGTTTGAGATTTTTTTCTCAAGGTTTTGCTGTTTTTTAAGCACCTGGTACGTTCACAGCTAATGGATGCATTTCCAATTCTGGAACAATCAAGTGTGCAGGACATGAAACATGTCCATCTACAGGCCTGTAAAATGGACATTTCTCCCCATTCAGAGAGGACCAGCCAAGTGCTCTTGATTTTGACTTTTGTTGTCACTGAAAGCAGTTATATAGTTTTTTCCACCTGCAGTTGCTGTTGATACCAATAGCTTTATTCATTTAGTGCAGCTTTCTGCTGACATAGGTGCCTCTGCACACCTGGTAAGCAAGTTGACTTCCTGAGGGGAGTCAGAGTGAGTGGGAAGAGCAGAATACTCAATGGGGTAAAAATGTAGATAGCTCAACTGAGATAGATACAGACAGAGTAAGTGCCACAGCCAAGTTTACAGAGGGAATCAGTCTGTCTTGTAGGTTGGGACTGGGTGGTTCCTAAAATGACCAATGAGCAAGTCAATAAGGAATGAGCTTGTGCCTATAAAGTCATCAGTGAGCTTCACGTATGGGAATGTGCAATCATGGAAGCCAATTCTGTTCACCAAAGGGGACTTGGAATGTCTCCTTCCAAATGGGACACACTTACGTCCTGTGCGGCCTTCAGATGTGAACAGCAAACCTTCCTTTGTGCTGCAGCTCCCATTCGACATTGTCTCCTTTTAGTCTTAACCATCTTGCTAGTCACCTTGTGTGACTGTGAACCCATCCTCTGATTTTACACCAGCGTTTGCAGAAACTCAGTTCAAGAGACACAGATACTCTTCAGTTGAGGTTGCAAAGCCCATCCCTCGCAGTCCATACCCACAGATCCCGCAGGGCTCCTCTCAGCAGACTGACTCACTGCTCAGGGCCTGCAAGCTGGAGCTGCTGCACTTCAAAGGCTTCTTTCAGAGAGAAAAAGAGAGAAAGAGATGCATTTCCCTATTTCAGGACAAGAAAGGGTCAGCGATCCCGCAGGTAAGATCAGAATTGCTATGACTGCCTGGAATGAGATGGTCTTAAGGGAGTTTTACACTGATCATTGATGTTTTAGTGAGTAGCGTTTGAAAGATACTAGTAACTTCTTCTATTTCTATTTTTCTTGAAATAGGAATTGCCTTTCACTGCCACATGAATTCTTGTGCTAGCGGGCCCTTTTTTCATGCTGTCTGCAGTTGTTTGTTAGAGAACTGGGGCTTCTGCATACAGAGAAGTAAAAAAAAGAAGCGGAGCATGCCTAGTTTTCCAATGTCAGCTAGTGTATGACATCAAATTGCATTACAGCATGTGATTTATCCTTTCATTAAGTTAGGAGTTTGGTGTAGGAATCCAAAACATGCCAGCTTTGCTGCCCTATACTTGCACAGCTAAAGTAGACGTTGCAGAAGAGAAAGAAGGTACAAATTTTGGTTAGGTGGATAAAGAGCATTGCAGAGATACTCTGCCTACAGCTGTGCTTTACCTCACCTCTGCTGCTCATTCCCATTTTACATCCTCCTATCTCCACTCTGCAAGAGAAGTACGGAAAAACAGTGTTTGGGGGCTAGTTATGGACTGAGTGAAATGGGCTCTGATGAACACCTGCTCTCAAACACCACATTTCTTCCGTTATGTGGCCTTAACGGAAACCCAAAACCACAGTTAGTGTTTCTTGTATTTAATTTGCTAAATAGACTTACAGTGCATAGAATGAATGCTGGCCTTAGGCCATAAAAACTATGCATCTTTTGCAAAGAAAAACTAATACCAGAATTAACTCACTGGAGACTTTTTTTTCCCTTACCCCTGCCCTGTGCAGCTTACAAAGCTCAGGCAGGCCGGGAGTGCAGTGCCAGTAATGCAGAGAAAATTCTCATACAAGATTTATAGGACAGTTTTGAAGACGTGGTGCCAAAAATGGAGGAAAGGGGCGCTCCTCGCAAACACGCGTAAAGCCCTCATATCGTGGGATTTCGCTGAGAGCTACAGATTATTCCCTTCTCTAGCAATCAGTTCAGAGCGATTGCTGCTCTCCGAAGCTCGCTTACATCAGCTGGGAAGTAATTGTTGCTTTGAAACTCCATGGTGATCAGCACTTGATTGAGCTGCTGCTTAACGGAAAAGCGGTAAGCAAGAAGACCAAAACAATTACAGATTGCTACAAACCCAGTTGTTACTACAGATACCTTTATAATTCAATTTAAAACATTCCATTAGCCAGCATGCTGGTAATATGCTTTTTTTGGCAGAAACTCAGCAGACGTTATTGCTTGCTTTCTCTTCTCGCTCCCAAATTAATGCATTAGCTTTCTGAGCTCTAGGACATCCTCAGCCCACAGGGTTTAGCTGCAGGAAGAAGTGTTTTAATGATGTAAAAGCAGAGGGTGGCAGGGATGGTAGCTAGTAAGGATATCAGCAAAAGCTAGCTTAAAAGTGAGGTTACCTAGTAGGGCTCACATGCTTTAAAATACATATTTATATAAATGGGATTCAGTCACCCGGCTTTTTATGATGTATTGTGTCGTAGGCTTGTGCCCTAAGGCAGGTGTTAGTCTGCTAACCTACAAGCTACTGATATTTTAGGTCAGTGGAGAAGGCAGGTCTCCTCTATAAGACAAGTAGGTCCATTTTAGAAGTAGTGTTGAAGATGGCAGTTCAGTTACATGAAGCTCAGACCACCCTTCACCCCAAGCTGATGGTGATCCCTCGTCTGGCCTTTTGTCAACAATGGGTGCAAAGTCCTGTTTGAACCAGAGCTAGCTGGAAGAGGGTCAGACTACTTTTAAAACATGACCCCTCTTCCTGTGTCTAGACAAGGCATAAATTTATTCCGTGCTAAGAGGTTATAACTCATGCTTTGAGGGGCCAGGAGAAAGGAATGAGTTATTATGAGGAATTAGTACTCTGTGTTTGCATTTCATTAGCGTGTGGAGGCCCTAGTCAGGATCAGGCTCTGGTGAGACGTGACTCAATGAGTGGTGGGAAGTGGGGGTGGACCTTGAGTTTTGGATGAAGCTGGAAGAGTGATTTGCTTGACTTGTGAGCCCTTGTGAGAGGACGAACAAGACAGGATGGAAGAAAGAAAAAGAAGTTGGCATGCTGGTGATCCTTGCAAAACAGAGAAGGAATTTGAGAGGCATGTTAGCTGTGTAGGTAGATGGGATTTTGATGGAGCAAAGTTGGAAGAAGATAGTTCAAACCATTCTGAAAGTGGTATCCCATTTTCCCAAACATTTTGTGCTAGAAATACAGTAAGATAATGGGAAACACATGAAAATTAAATGCAACTGGGACTACCTAATCTCTATCCTCCAAAAGAAGAATTTGGAATGTATAGGGTGCATTTGTTAATACGCGATTTGGAGAAAAGGTTGTTTTGTTTGGATTCAATTTGTGCAACAAATGGTAGAGAAAAATCATGCTTTGCTTATTATAAACTTGTCCTTGGGGTGCTTTTCTGTTAGAAAAGGCTTTGACTATCAGCAAAGTTTTGTGTGAATGCTTTTAACTTTCTAATCACCTCCTGTTGAACTGGTCAGTAGACAGACCAAATGTTCTGCCTCAGAACATTTCATGTTCATCTTCCATGAAAAAAAATATTATTTGTTCATCATGGTAACAAAACGTACCATAAGGACACCATCCCTCCTTTTTAAAGACTCTTCACTTAGTTTTAGACACTTAAGAGTTAGGGGCATATTCTCACCAACTTAAGCTTGCTCTACACTCCGTATTGAGATGAATGTGATGGTGGGGCACAGGATGGGCCAGGGGCCATGACCCTTGTCCTTGTACTGCCTTGTGTAGAGTCAAACCAAGGCATGAGCAACTCTGTGCCAGGCCGTCTGAAAGCAAAGGGGGAAGCATGCATATTTTCACCCACCCTCTCCTATCTCTGTATCCATATCTCCATAGGAGAGGGTGGGTGAAGATAAGAAAAGGCAGTGGTTGGAGAGATGCAGTGTCGGGTCACAAGTTTAGCATCACTGAAAAAAGCCTACTCCACAAACACGCCAGAAAGCCACCTTATCCAGGGCCCCATTTATTAGACACTCTACAGTCACCACAACCAAAGAGCTCCGCAGTCTCTAGTGAAGCTCTCACACACAAAATGAATCTTGCCTTGAATGATGAAGGAAACTTAAGTAACTGAACGTAAATTACACCACCCTTTTAATGAAATGCACCTCAGCATGACAGAGATTTCAAGTTACTTCATGGACGAGGGATACTGGAAACCTCTCCTTCTCCTGGACCAAGTGTGGGATATTGTATCTCTGAGATGTACATTTATGTTCCACTCCCTGTGTCATTCAACAAAATACAGTGTTTGGTATTTAATGCTGGCAGTAACAGCTAACAGATTGCTCACAGGAATTGCCAGATCCTGGCCCAAACTTTTCCACTTGCACACGCGTGCACTTGCTTTAAAATCCAAAATAGTTCCGGAAGGAAAATTTTGACCATTCTAATCTATATTCTCACTTTTGTCTTTTTCAGCCACTTCTACATCTACAACTGGGACAAGTCATCTCACAAAATGTGACGTAAAGCAGAAAGCCTTCTGTGTAAATGGGGGAGAGTGTTACATGGTTAAGGATCTCCCAAACCCTCCACGATACCTGTGCAGGTAAGAAATCCCGTTTGCCTGATTTGGTAGAGCCGTGATGGTTTTTAAGTACTTTTTTTTAAAAAAGGAACACATGAGAAATTTCATTTTCCAGACTTTGCTTATTTCTTCCTTCTTAAGTATGTGATATGAAAATAGTCCTACTAGAAAAGACCTCTGTGTTCTATGTATCATGCACAGCAGAGGTGAACCAACAAAACTTCCCACGAGAAAAATGGGACAAGAAGGTCTGTTGATATTTGTATCACATCAAGTAACATGTATTAAGCCTTAAGTTAGAAAAAAATGAAACAGATAGTGTAAACAAAATATACATTAAAAAAACAACAAAAAAAATGAAATAACTATTTTGGAGACTTATCTTTTATACAGAAAAAGCTGTGGTTATTTTTATTATCTGCTCTAGTAACTAATTTTCCGCTTCCTGGTAAGACTGGGTTCACAACTTGAGTTGTTACTCTTGTGTTAAATGCATAGAAAATAATACTTTTCGTGCTAATTTAGGATGATTGATTACCATTTCATATAAGGATCCTGATTCAAGAGGTGATATAAACACAAGTTTGTACATAAGTGAGTATCTGTGCACCTACCTCAGATGTTGTACTGCTTGGTAGCAGACTTTTGCAACAGGATGCTATTTTGCAGAAGAACTAAGATACTGGAACTAAGACACTGGAGTGTGTATCCTCTAACTGCCAGCACATTATATTACATATACTTCTGGTGCTGAACTGGGCTTGAAAAGCAAGTTGGTGCTTCTCTCCAGCTTAAAAGGGAGCTCAAATTTTGGCTCCTTCAGAATGTTCCTGGTACCTAGCAGGGCT
>JAUBOD010000815.1:892957-918943 GCA_032353885.1 Nothura maculosa | reverse complement strand
AAAGAAAGAAAGAAAGAAAGAAAGAAAGAGAGAAAGAAAGAGAGAAAGAAAGAGAGAAAGAAAGAGAGAAAGAAAGAGAGAAAGAGAGAGAGAAAGAGAGAAAGAGAGAAAGAAAGAAAGTCGGTCATAAATCAGGGGGACTGACATTTTTATTTGTGGGTGGCAGGTGCAAGAGATCCAGAATTTCAGAGCCAGATTAATTGGCCCAAGAAATGTGCCGTATAGACCCCCTTTGGAGCTCAACACACACACGCAAGCACACACACCAAAGGAGAGAAATCTGTCTGTGTGAGACTGCTGGTAAAATCCGCACTGCAGTCAGATCATCGTGTAAGATTTCCCATGGAGAGACTGGTTAATTATTATTAATTGTCAGTGCAATAGCAGAAAGTACACTGAATATTTATTTTCTCTCATTGGCTTTAATAAAATCAAAGGTAAAACATAAGAAAATTGCTTAGATTTTATATTTTAATTCGTGTATATAATTCATAATTAATTGTTGCTGGCATCAGATTTTACTATGATCTAAGAGGAGTACAATAGGAAGTATTTTCTTTGATGGATTGCTTGCCAGAATGGAAAGATTTCAGAGACTATAGGGTAGCTTAATTTAATTTCCATTACTGCATAGGATAAAAAGCTGTTAGTATGTGCTGGACATTTTGGAGCCTGAAGAGATGCATAGGTTTTCTCTTACACTGATGGATGAAAAATGTCCATACATAATTCATAGTGCCCATCATGGAAGTAAACCATGAAATTCCCAAGGGCGTTGACTGGAGACTAGACCTTCTAGCATTCAAGTGTTTATTTTATTCCCTCTTTTAAAAGCTTTATTAGTGTGAGTTATTTTTAAAGCGCTTCTGGTACTTATGGATTCAAAAATATTTAGGCTACTCAAATGTTTTATTCTATCAAGTGTTAGATTTGAATGACCTTTTATGTTTGGTGTGATGAAAAGTAAAATTAAAGTTTCCTATACATAGAAGAACCATTTTGAAGTAAATTGTGAAAAAAGATAAGACTAATTTCTTTGGAAACTCAATTTACCCTTAACACCATGAAAGAAGTGTATATAGATGATAAATTATGTTTTTTCCTAGAAAAAAAAAAAAAACAGAGATTTAATGGAGTTCCCCCTCACGTTAGTTTTTCAGTTTCCTATCTCTGGCTGAGATTTTTAAAGGAATATTTGGGCAGGAGACACCGTGGGGTTTCATGAAGTAGCCTCCATCAAAAAGGCGAGGATATTCCCACCTGGCAGCAGGAGATGTGCTCATTTGCAGGCATTTAAGCCAGTCCAGCCCCCATCTCTTTGCAATGCAGTGGCTTGAGAGCACCCAACAAACTACCTTAATCTGCTCTGCAGATCCGCAGCGGTGGCTATTGGATTCCAGCTCCACCTGCCTGCTGCACATCTGCAGCATAACGTCAGGTCTCTGAAGTTGCTGCAGACCTTAAAATGACATTTTTGGAAGGGATCCAAGGAGGGTGCATTTATATTTAGCAGAAAAAAAATCAATGAAGAAGTATTTATATGACTTTTTATTATTATGCAAAACACGAGCAACGCGTACAATTAAAAAGGAGATTTAGAATGAGAGTTCTCTCCAGGCATACATTTGATTTGGGGCTGAAAGGCAAGTTCATATTTTGCACCAAGTGTAGCAAGTGATTGATTTTATTTAGATCTATCAAAGCAGCTTTGGCAAATTATAGAGAAAACCAGGATGTTAAATAAAGCAAGTGCCAGCAGGAAACACAAATGTGCATGTGAACTATACAGTACTGTCTAATTTTAATTGATTTCAGAAGGGACTTTTTTCCATTTGGAACAGAAGGTTCAATGGGACTCCATGCGAAGCATTATCTGTTGCTACCTTAAGGCTGCGTTTTTGGCTGTTGATAAAAAGCTAGCTTCACAAATCTGCTCTAGAGTCGGGCTTTGTAACACAAAGTCCCAGATTTAACCATAATTTTGCTGGTGGCCTTTTGTTGGATAAGAACTAGACCATTTCGAAAATCCTCCACAACATGTTGCAAGGCTAACCGGTTTCTCTTGGGACTACTTTGTTTAGCCCTGGAGAATTTGGTTATGGAAATTGAAAAAAAATAACCAAGTTAGAGCTCTTGAAAATCAAGAAAATTTAAGATATGTTTTTCACTTCAGCCACTGGAAGCTTGAAGGTGGCTGGGAATGGGCATGAGGGAAACTCATGGAGGGCACTTGTTGAGGCTGACAGTCCCTGGACAACCAGCTTTACAAGCACATTAAATCATAGGGCAAAGCACCAAGGCAAGGAGGTGACAGCCATTCATCTCACCCTGCTGGAGTCACCAGCACTGCAGCTATGCAGGGTCTCACTCTTACCTGCCCAACACTGCAGACAAGAGGGAATGGAGGAGAAACCCTTGAGCAGAGCATCCCTATGTGACACACAGCGTTTTCCCCGGTCTCACCAAATGAGGACGGGTGGATTTTGGAGGGGCACAGCAGGGAATATGTGCAGATCTACTGCACGGGTGTTGGCCAGCAGTTCGTGCCGCATCCGCAGATCCTGGGGGATGCCAGAGCACCAGCTGTTTTCATGCTGCAGTGGTTTTGACCTTGGAGCTTGTGGCCCGTAAGACATCAGAAACTGGTCCGCAGAAGTGTTGCGGAAATGCACGTATTCTATGCAGACACATTTTGGGTGTTTGAATTTTCACACTTGAAGGAGAGAAAGCAAATGGAGGGCAATAAAATTAATGCCTTAACATTAGAAGTTCAGGCTGATTTTTACACTGTGCAGAATAGTCCTTGGATTCAGAAAGAATGGGGAGCCTTAGATTAAAAAAATATTGAAGGCACTGGAGCACAATTGAAGGCAAAATCCTTATCCTTCCAGTGTGTCCCACGTGGACCAAGGTCCCCTTTCCAAGGGGCTTGTTTTTACTTTACTGGTTAGTAAATGGTTAGTGCTGGTTAGCATTATATATATATCTGTGCTATAAGATACAACCTCACATGGGGCTTGCTCTAAGCATCCTCATACAGGAACTGGAAACTTAAAATTGTTCCTACATTCCTAAAGTTAAATATTTCACCATGGGACACTGGTCTAAGCTGTGCTCCCTTTCAGCCTTGCCATTTTTGCTGAACAATCCATCCAGGAGGAGCAGAGGGAAATTCCTGTTTTGATGACAGCTCCTGCTTCATTTTGTCCACACTTGTTTGGCTGACAAATTAAAGGGGTTTTTGGGCAAGAGATGAGTAAGGCCACAGCCTTACTAAAGGGGTGACCACATTTCAGCTGTAGACTGAAACAGACTCAATTTTCAGTATTCCCAGCAGGACTTGAAAAGTCCTGCGTTCAGCACTTGTACTAGTTCAGAAGATTAGCTCCATTCCACATAATTCTAAAGTGATCATATATTTTGAAGGTACTGGATAATATTATGTGAAATTTCCAGTTTTTAATGCACCCTTCACATGCTGAGACCAAAGCTCCAAAGTGATGCAAGTAATTTGAAAAATAATTTTGTCCATCTTCTGCCCAAGATTAAGAAAGGAAGACAGTTTTTCACTATAAATATTTCAGGTAATGTTCATGAAATTCTATTATAAAATATGGGGGGTTATTTACAAATGACCTATTCTGATTTCTGAGATTTGAACTCATTTTAGACCAAAGTTTATGTAGGAGCTGTAGGACTTTGCATGCTATGTTAAAATAATTGTTTCCAGCCTGACTACCATGTAAAGGAACTGAGACTTAGGGTTCAAAGTACCTATGCCAACCCAAGTGAGGGCATTATGTATCCTGCAGCAGTGCTGGCCAACATGTAGGGGTTTTGGCTTGGGATGGTTCTGTGTATCCTACATTGTTCTCAACCCAAGTTTCATAAAAGCCAAATTTGTAGAATTTCTTGCGATGCAGAGAACTAAATTAATAATAAAACCCATGGAGGCTGTGTCCACACAAAGCCTCTACTGGAGCATACAGCCCATCCGGGCCCAGGTTCAGCTCATGAACACAATAATCACGTTCAAGAAACCTCTTCCAGCATTTCCAATCTGCGGCTGCCCCCAAAAAGCATATAGAAGGAAAACTGTTGTTAAAAATAATTATATTTCTCATTAGAGCTGCAGGCCAAATTTAAAATAAGAAACACAATGAATTTAACAAATATGCTATAATATTGGATTAAATAGGAAAACACCAAAATAATGACCTGTTCAAAGAAGGAAAAGCGTTGAGATACACTGTTTTCTTTTAATCAGGACTAGGAAATGTAGCTATTAATAACAAAGAATAATTAGAGCTTTATGGAGTCTAGTTTTGAATAAGCATGTTATATTTCTTCAGCATGTTTTCTCGTTAGGGCTTTTAGTAAAAATATATTCCCATTTTAAGTTCCAGGTTCCCATTGAATTATTTGAAATAGAAACTGCATGATATGAATGACTTCCCCTAAAATTAAATTACATCCAGGCTAGCAGTCTTGCCTATAAGCAAGCATAAAGTAATATAGATGCATGGGCATGTCATTCATTTTATTGAAGACTTAACCAAGCTTTCTATGCAACTAATGTATACTGTTAGCAATGTTCACGTAGGCATGTAATACTGGCTCTTTAGGAAGAGGTCTGGATGAATTCCAGCTTATTTAACCCTTAAGATGTTACTGATTGGCAGGACAGAGTGGGCACTCCCGATGCATACGAACTGTTTAAAAATCGACCTAGTCAGCAAATTAGGATTGGATTTAAAATTCAAATCAAATGAGGACAAAAGAACAAACTGAAAGCCAGAGCTAACGTGGTCATGGTGTTGGACCCATGGGAGGAGGAAGGGGATTTTGGCAGGAGTTGTCCCTCTGCGATTTGTCAGCGAGATCCTCCTTGCATCCCGGGCAATGAGTGATTCCCATGGCCCGTTTGGGCTGTCCACCTGGCCCGTGTTGCTTCCCATGGCCTGGATGAGCTGGGGAAGCTGATTTAGGCACCAGGTCTGCACTTGGAGCGACACGGGAAGAGGATGCTCAACCCTTTTGGGTAGGGATACCTCTCCCTGTATGGCCCTACCTGGAAACTCTTCCCACATGGCACCCTCAAGCCATGGGCCCGCTCGCCTCAGTAAGATCTTTAAGGGTTAACGGTTCCCACTCTGTTTCCACTGCATCGTGCCTACTCAGATGCCTTATGCATATTTTGGTGTGTAGCCCTCCCAAAAGCTCTGGTCACGTCGCTTACAAGGGCGTACTTGAGCACTGCCCATGTAGTCACATGCCATCGGGGTCCTCTTCCATGTGCAGACACGGAATAGCCATAATACTCATGTGTGATTTGTTTTTTGAGTACAGTGTATTGCTCTTTTCTGAAACTTTTTCCTTTTTTCTTTCTTTTTTTTTGTCAACTTTCTGCATTGGCAGAGCATCTTGGGATTGAATTTATGGGTATGGACCAATCATTCCTTTTAGCCTTCAGATTTTAGAGTCTGAGAGATAACTCCTCCCCTCGTTTTTTTTTTTTATCCTCCACCACCCCTTTTCAATTCCTAACCAATTTCTTTATGCTTTAGAAGGGATCATACAGCTATAACAACAATCCCCTGTGGAAATACAAGCAGCAGTCAGCTCACTAGCATGATAATAGTGACAGGATAGTCCAGATATAAAATATTTCAAGAACTACAGAAGCAATCACAAGATACTGTGCCTTCTTTTTTATGTTGTAATTTTGGCTAGTTTTGACATCTGCTTTTGACAATTTCATCTAGTATTTCTGGATTTTGGAAACACTGAATGCATTAGGCAAAGTGGCTAACAGAGTCTATAAGAAAAAAAAAGGATAAGCTTATAACTGATAAGCCACTCAAAAATCCACAATTCTGTAGTTTTGAGCCCTGATAGCCAAGTAAGGGTTTATGTATAAATCCAGAGTAAAGTAGCTAAAGCAGATGCATATACATATGCAGAAATTGTATATATATATATATATATATATGTGTGTGTGTGTGTGTTATTAGGCGTGCAAATAGACACTGACTTGAAAGCCACTTAAGAATTTAAGTAGAAGGCTACACACAAGCTCAAGATCCTCAAGTCAGAAGGAACATTCAATATTCCCTGCAACAAGTCCATACTGCACCCAGCCAAGAACATTGACAGTGAGCAGCAGTTTTACAAGGGAGCTAAAATCCTCTTCATATATAGACTACACTTAACTGACGAACGTTTAATAATCAGGGATACAAATAATGCATCTCTTGAGTAAGCTGGCAGTAGGAATCCCGCTTGGTTTTAGTTTGGAATTGTCAATGGATTAGAAGAACTAGCTGCTGATCCCTTTTGCTAAGTATTAGCTTACATACTTACTGAAAATGCCCACAGGAAATGGCATTTCTTTAATGTGAACTGCAAATCACCCATCATAAATCTGAATTTAAAAAATACCTCACAAACGAGAGTATTTGGATTATTATTGCAAGATAATAGTAATTTGCAGTTGTAAGTACAAGATTGTAGTAGGAGATATATGGCTACATTAATATGTGATGAATTATTTTTTTTAAAAAAAAGTCTTAAAATTATACTCTCTTTATCAAACTTTATCAGTAATCGTGCAAGGATTTTTTTTAAAGTATTTTCAACAACCTCTTGAAAATTACTTCTTGGAATTGTTTAACAGATCCCCAGACAACTGTAAGGTGAAAAACTTTAAAACAGAATGAAATTAAGACCTTATATACTATCAATTATATATAAATTAGGGTGACATGAAATTGATTGCATAATGTGCATGTTTGAAAGACTGTACATGGAGGGATTTAATATCTTGACTTAAAACTCATTT
Organism: Nothura maculosa; assembly: GCA_032353885.1. Taxonomy (NCBI): domain Eukaryota; kingdom Metazoa; phylum Chordata; class Aves; order Tinamiformes; family Tinamidae; genus Nothura; species Nothura maculosa. Next base: position 912,102 of record JAUBOD010000815.1, on the reverse strand, counting down.
CACTAGCTTTTTTCTAGGAAAAGAACAGAAATACTCAAGTTATTTTCAATATTTAACAGGCGAAAACGATTCCTAAACACTCACGGCACACACATTTCTCCGCAGGCTTTTCCCCACAGCTGCTATTAATTTCTTGCAAGCTCTTTAAGCTCAGTGTGTTTCCCATTGCTGAATGTCATTAACGGGCCCTGCAAATGTCACACCAGCCTGGCAGAGACCAGCAGCAAGCCCCAGTGGCCCCCGCAGCGCTAGCAAGGTGGTTGAGCATAACCAGCACGCTGCCTTCCCACCACGACTTCCTCCTCCTCTCCCTCCTCCTCTGCAGGAAAGGGAGTTGACGTTTATTTATTCCTTTTTCTTTCATGAGCTAACAGCTGAGAGCATGGCCCACCCCCAAAAAACAAAGACTTGACGTGCTCAGAGCACTCCAAATTTGCCCCAAAATACTGCTTAGCGCAATTCTCCTAGTTCCTGTGATGTGCTCATAATACCCCATTTCCATGGCTAACTAATAAGTGCTTTCGGAAGGGGCTAAACGGGAAGGGGCCACATGCCACTAACTAGCCTAGGTGAGAAGTTATGCTGTATGAGGAATCCCTTCACACTCAGCTTCAGTCTTTTTTTCTTTATCCCCAAGCATTTCTTCACTCTGTTTCCTTCCAGTATTACGCATGCTGTGCCAGGCCTGCAGCTGACTTATCAGCCCTTAACCTTGTTGTTCCCTGTATTTCACTGTATTTCGTATCTTCTTTATCTCTCTGTCCTGATTTTATTTGGTTTGGAGTTTCTGCCCTTTCCTCCCTCCCTTTTTTTTTTTCTTGTTGTTGTTGTTGTTGTTGACTTTCTGTCCTTGGAGTTATGATTTGTTTTCTTTAATACGTTTTTGCAGCATCCTAGTTTTACCAAACTCACTTCTTCTCCCCCCAAACCCTTGTTAATAATCAGTGCTATTAATTTTGTCTGATGGTGCTCATGATCTGTTTGTCGGTGTTTTGGTTTGCAGTGGGGTTGGCTTGTAGGAAGAATTCTTTCAAGGGTAAGGTGCATTGTATCAGAGAAATTAAGATTTCTTTTCATTTGCTTGTTGGTTTCTTGGAAGATTTTCCATTTGCCCTGAATCTTGGGCAGCAATATCTGCTTTGAGACTGGAAAATCTTGATGGGCTCAAACCCACGTGATATTCAGCACATCTCAGCAGTGGGTATTGACTAATGCCGGCACTGGCGCATAGCCATGCAAGAACAGTTGGCCATGCCATTTATTGAATTAATTAGCAGCTTTCCACATGGGTGAACTGCAGTGCTCAACACCATATTTCGGATGCATGGCTGCAGCAGCCTCACTACCGCATTAAGAGTTATAATAGACACCAAACACCTTTATCACCCCCAAATCTGCCATGATGCCCAAATTTACAGGGTTTAACCCTTTGCTGATTGAAGATCTGGGCTCAGCTTTAGTGAAGCAAATCTTTTACGTCCCCAAGCCTCGACAGACATTGGTGGTGCATGTGTGATGGGCAATACCCTGCACATGGAGGTGGTCTAAGTACCTCCTGGCAGTCTGCTCCATAAGCCTTGTGTGTTCACGTGAGACGAGAGGGGCCAAAACAGCAATAACCGAGGTCTTCCCAAGAGGAACCATGCTACCATTTATCCTCATGATAACATGAAGCTGTGTGGCATTCAATCTTCTTTTTGGATCCCTTGTTGGTACTGCTGCTGTGGTCAAAATTGCACTATGGTCTAACGATACCCTCTAGTGTGCTTGCTCCAAGGCAAATTTACTGGACTGGATAGTTAATCAAAAACAAGACACAAGAAAAACCCAAGCCAAGCCATCCATTTCTGTCTTAAAAGCAGGAGCGAACGTCCATATTCATTTAGCTAACTCTTGTGTCAACACAGAGCACGTCTCCAGTTCATGTAACATTTCCCTAGTATAACACACAGTGGCGGGTTTTTTCAAGCAGGAATGCAAGAGTAGCTCCAATCCAAACATTACTGGTGCTACCAGCTCCCTTATTAGAGTGAAATATCTCTTATGAATGAGATCATCAGCCTTGTGTAACAACTTCTCCTCACTGAGCAAGTTGCCACTCTAGATAGAGCATTTCCTTTGCTAGGAATTAAGAGATGTAAGTAGAGAGCCAGTATTTCTCTGATACAAGGCATTGTTAGTTGTTGATACCACTGTGTTTTTGTGAGACACTGGAAAAACAGTCTGACTTTTACAAGCAGATCTCAAAACTTTGTTTCACTTCCATTGGTGATTTAAGTACAAGCCAAGCTCATGTCTCAAATGTAGAAGATATTTTGAAATCTCTCCTGTAAAGACCACTGAGATATAAATTGACATGAGGGCAAAAGGGGCATTGGATCTAAAAAAAAAAAACAGAAGAAGAAAATTAGGAAATAAATTGATCACAAGGCCCATAAAATTGGCTTTTATTCCAGCAGTCTTTGCAAGAGAAAATCTTCCAAAGTGTTTGCAAACTCATGTTATTACTTTAGTGCATTGCATTTTTATTTCCAGAAAATGCTGAGTGTTTGTCAACTGTAGAGTTGTTTCTTTTGTATTATTTTTGTTAATATTAAAAAAGCAGATTAATTCTGACTTTATTTGGATGGATGTTCACTAGTCCCAATAATTCGCTGAGAGCTTAAGCCCTGCTCTTCTTGCAGTCCAAAATGAGTTTGCCTAAAGTGTGACGGTTGTGTTTTGGTGTGACTGTGTGGATCTGTGCCGTGGTGTGTAGCATGCCAGATGTTGACCATGTATTTCTTGCCGAGCCACTCTCCATGTTATGACCTTCTCTGTTTTTGTCCCTTTCTAGAAGCTGAGGAACTGTACCAGAAGCGCGTGCTGACCATAACTGGCATTTGCATTGCTCTCCTAGTAGTTGGCATCATGTGTGTGGTGGCCTACTGCAAAACCAAGTAAACTTTTCTCTTTCTTTTTATATCTGTGATCATTGATTAGGCCTTTCCCTATTGATTGTAGCTCTTGCTCCTTTGAGAATGAAGTTACACTCTGGGTTTCTCCAGACGTGGGTCAAAGAGACAAACATATAACTAAAATACTTTTGTCTAAGCCAGGTGGGTACAAGTGTCTATGTCAAACATCAGTGCAAAAATAACAGAGGTATATGGCACATTTCTCACCTTTTGAGTGTAGAATGAGTGAATTTCCTGACTTGCAGTTCTTCATTTACCATACATCCATGCTTTCTCCAGCTGAGAGGGAGCAAATCCCAACATTAGAATCATTTTGCTATCCAGCAGTAAATTTTAAGGATCGGCCTAGCTGCTCTGTATTTGAAAGCAAAGTTAACAGCAGCAAGAGTTAATAAATACCAAAGGCCAAGGAACGGAACAGAAAAGTGCTCCCAGTGCAAAAACGTGCAGTTAAATGCATTCTGTGATGTCTCCATAAATTATTGGGGGCAACTCTCAAAGATGCAAACCGGCATTTTGGACCATAAATTCCACACAGTATCAGCAGAGTATGTGCTGGCAAACGTGCCGGCTGCTTTTATAAATCTCCCCACCAAAACACAAAACAAACTTACCATAAATCTTACACATTGGTGTAAATCTGTAGATTTACAGTCTTGATCTTGATTTGCAATTGCTTTGGGTTTCCTTGTAAAATTTTCCTTCAAGCCTCATCAGTAATTGATGCAGTGGGCAGGGGGACACAGAGCAGTTACTCCCCTGGTAGCTACATATACATTGCTCCCAACCAGAAGCTTGATGCCAATGGGAGTTAGGAACCACTGAAATAATAATAATGAGATCAGTTACCACCTTTGCAAATGACAATTGGCAAACCAGGGCAGCTAAACAACTTTTGTGATCCAAAGGTCACTGAAACCAGTGAAGGGATTCTTGTGAATCTCAACAAATGTAGACTCAGGACGTTGACATGCAGTTTTTTTCTATGAAGAGCACCTAGAATCCATCAGGAGCATGGATGATTTCTCTCAGTTTCTCCAGGACCTCTGGGATCATTTACAGACAGTGGTAAAATGTATTCCTTTATGTGTGGAGAGTGAAGGGGAGCTGCCCATTCATGGCCCTCCAGATGCAGCAGCACTGCTGTCCAAGAGCTGTTTTCCACTTGTGCCTTCCTCCTGCTGAGGGAAAACCTAGAAACATGAGGAAATTCTGCAATGGGCAGAGGATAACACAGTAAAGAATATGAAATGCCCTAGATCTTGTGAGTGTCTCTGCAAGAGATGCTACCGGGCAAGTGCTAAGATCTTCTAACACCATACCTTGATTCAGATTTGCTTTACTTGCAAATCAATTACCTTAATAAAGAGACCTGACATAAAAAGTGAAGCATCCATTCACTTTCCCATTATTCTTTCCTCTCAGTTTCCCAGAGTTCCATGGTTTTTAGTTAGCTTTCGTTAGCTAGAGGACAAGCGTCACACGTGGAAGCGTGGAAAATGCAAGTATATCGATCGCTGAAGATCAAAAATATTGTAGATTCCTAGATTCCCAAGGCTTTTGGGCCCATAGATGATGAACATCACATGTCCAATGTGATGGCTAGCGAGCTGTAGCAGAGTTATTCCCCAAAGAGAAATCCCACACAGACCAAGGCCTGGCTCACACAGGGACAGCAGCAGTCTCAAAAGAAGGATGCTAAAACCATTCATATGGAGTCACATAAATTAATTGTCATCCTCTCTCCAAGCACATACATACGCAGTGTAAAAATATAGCAATGATGTCAAGCAGTGTTTTCTTTGTCTTTAAGCTTCCCTGGCTATCGAGCATCAACATTTTTGTAGTTCTCCCTCCCCTCTCCATTCTGGCAAGCCTGAAATAGTCCCCTTGAGTTCAGAAAGGGTTTGAAAGTGGTTATATCCTTCAGTGTCCTGTCCTGCCAAAAATATCTGCATTTCTGCATACAGCTTAGGGAACCGTGTGTGTTTTAGCTCTTGCCACAGCCAAAGTCATACACGCTCTGCAGTGCATTGGAGCCTGCAGCCCCCTTTTGTTTCCATGGATCCTGTGGCAGGATGGTGGACATTTTCCAGTTTAATCAGACAAAAGTGGAGAATATTGATAAATTAAGTGTGAAACTGAACAGCAGTGTCCACAGTGACTTATTCTGATTTTAAATCTAGTGCATTTTGCATGGCTTCCACGGTTTCAGGCATTAGTACCCTGCAACTTCTGTTGCTGACAGCTCCTAATGATGTCCTAAAAGTTCTCCTGAGGAGATCCCAAAGGGTTAGCAAGTGGGAAAGCAGCACTTCAGGTCTGGGCACAAAAAGTGTCCCAGTCAGCAATGGCACTGGCATGGAAGATGGATGGACCTGCTGAATGCATTAACAGCCCTAACATCCATCTGGTAGTCATTCAGTTCCAGAGTTAACCTGATGTTGCAGAAAGGAAATCTTTCTGAGCCTGCAGACTCAGGCATGCCTTGCACACTCACTCACTTTGCACTTGGGAGACTTGGCTACCTTGTCTTCTTTAACACTTTTAAATGGAAGCTGAAGCTCTGGAGTGCACTACTGCCATAGGGGACAAATGCTATGAAAAGCGTCTGTCTGCAATATCTCGGATGGCCTGAGTCCTGATGGCTTTGTCATTAACATATGACTTGCTCTGCCTGAGAGAACAAAAATAAAAACTGCATAAATAAGTATAACTCAGTGAGGTATTAAAAATGTGACTTGGCCTTGGTGAGGATGGCAGGGTGGTTGGTTAAAATCCCTGCCTCTCTTCCATTTGAATGCAGAGAAGCTCTCTTCATGAGACGGAGTGCAGCTTGGAAATGTCTTTCTTCTTCCTTTTGCTTTTTCATGTCCCTCTGTGGTCTGCTCACTCTTGGAAGGGCTCCCACACATCTTTCCCCCTCTGCAGGTCCCCACAGCCCCAGCTGCAATTAGATCTGAGGTGTTAGGAGTTACTCTGAGACCTTGCAGCAGTGGGGGAAGTCTTGGCAATGGAGTGCATTTATATTATTATTATCATCATCTTCATCATCATCATCATGCTGGAAGGTGCAGCTGCTTTCCTGTGTCCGCTAAGACCGTTCCTGTGTTCCATCTGCAGGAAGCAGAGGAAGAAGCTGCATGACCGCCTTCGGCAGAGCCTGCGCTCGGAGAGGAACAACATGGTGAACATGGCCAATGGGCCGCACCACCCCAACCCGCCACCAGACAACGTCCAGCTAGTCAATGTAAGTTTTACTGGCCATGTTTAAGACTAGATCGCTTGAGCTGTGGGCAAAAAAATGTCCTACAGCTTCTAAATTTGTAACTTGCAACTGCCCCAGACTGGTGACTGGTATCTCTTGGCTTTTTCTAAACAGAGTCATTTAGAAGTTGTCATAAACATTCAGTAAAAGGAGAAGTATTTCCTCAGGAAAAAAAAAAAGAATAATAGCACTAGAATAGGGCTGAGTGTGTGCAAAGGGATCATTTACTTCAAGCAGATATTGGCTTATTCTTCCTACTGGCTTGATGACTGCTTCCTGACTTGATGGATGGTGAGTAGAGCAGGCCACCTTTGATCTGCAGCATGACCCATGAACTTGTGCTTCAATCTCCAAGACACCATGAGCACCCAGAGAACTGGGCTCACTGTATTCCCAGTTTCTGTAGTTCTCCAAAACAAGCTTCTCATCCAAAACAGGAATGACAATATGGGACTGTTTAATGAGGAGGGTGAAGAAGCTGGATATCATTAATCAAAATACAGTGTAAGGAAAAAAGCAACAAGGAGTTGAAAAAAAAAAAAAGCTTTGGAAGTGAAAGCTTGGATGAAAACCTCACTTGGATAGTAGCACAGGATGAGTGCTCGGCCAGTGAGATGATGCTGGGGCAGATACTCCACCAGCATCCCTGCAGCCTCTTGCCAGAGTGAGGCGCCAAGCAGGCTCCTGCTCATGGCTTGCTCCAGCCTCTCTCAGAGCCAGGGCTCGCCCCATGCTCAGCCACTTCTTCCCTTCCAGCCTTCCCTGTTCGAGCCCTGTGTCCAGGTAGGAAGTCGGCTCCCTGCTGCCTTGGGCTTGCCCTGCTCCGCTGCTCCATCATCACGTCAACATTAGTGATGGCCTGGCACAGCGGTGAGCCCTGGCTCCAAGAAGCCTATGGCAGCGCTCCCACTGCCCCCAGCTAAAGCCAAGACACATTTTCAGGACAGCTCAACTTCCAGCATCTCCTCCACGCAGCCGGGGTGTTAGAAGTGAGGAAAGCAGGAGTTCCTACCAAGAAGAAGAGAGGGGCCAGCAGCAAACAGCATTTCTGCTGAGCTCAGAGGAGACCCTGGAGAAAGCCTGTGCAGGAGGCTGGGTGCTGCACCTCCCCAGCACCATCTGCACGGGGCTTTGGGGCCCTAGCTGCTGAACTGCTGCTTAGGTGGCTCAGTTGTGTGAGTGGTATCCCTTGGCACTGAAAACAGCCGTTTCCTGGCCAGATTCTTTCAGTGCAATGAACAAATGGATTAATTAACTGCTGCTGTGTTCTCCATCGGAGAATAGTGTTTTTGATGTATGTAGTAGCAATGGGTGGATTGCCTTTCCAAGTCTTTGTCCACGAGGACTTCTCATTTTCGTGTAACATATGCATGTTGTTTATAGTGTGGCTGGGATGCAGCCCTTCACTAATTTCCTCATTTGTTCCCTTCTGTTTTTAGTTTAGAGAAGAAGTGTGCACAGAGTTGTATATGAATGTGCTGAAGCATGCTTGGGTGACAAAGCTTGCGCTTTGCTGTCTGTAGGAAAAAGAGTCATTGTGAAAAGAGCAAACAGCAAGAAATACGCCTGCAGATGTGCTGTGAATTCCAGACTGTAAACCTGTGATTTGTCTGGTTGTTTTTTCAGCAGTACGTTTCAAAAAATGTGATCTCCAGCGAGCATGCCGTTGAGCGAGAAACAGAGACATCGTTTTCCACAAGCCACTACACCTCAACCACACATCACTCCACGACAGTCACCCAGACACCCAGCCACAGGTACTGGAGTGGGGACACAAACTGCACCTGTAGTCTCAGTTCTCTTGTGGTTGCACAAACAGGAAAGATGTGTTAAATGATCCAGAAAATGTAAAGCAAGAAAATATACACCCTCTCTCATCCATTTTTAATTTTATGGTGTGGTGGTTTTGATGTCATCTCATCTAACCAGTTGTCTTTTAAGGTGGTTGAAAAGACCTTTTTTTCACTGAATGGCATCCAATACTGATACTGGGAATTTTCGTATAAATTTTAGTATGAATTAATATGGATTTTAGTTGTGATTTCTAGTGTGAATTTTCAGTGGCAACAAGCCTTTTGTTTTAAAAAGTGGTCACTGCTCCTGATGGCTGGAAACCCTCCTCCTCCTTCTTCCCTTCTCCCAAGCCTGCATAACCATCTTGCTGCAATTGTGTGCACACAACTCTCAAAACTCTGCAGTTCCAGTTCAGGAGAAACATCTAGCCTCCTCTCCAATTTTCTCTTAACCCTGTCCTAAACTGCTGATCCATGTTCTCCTGGTTCACATTTACAACCAAACCACCGTCTCATGCCTCCCTTTCTCTCCTTCTCCAGTTGGAGCAACGGCCACACCGAGAGCATCCTCTCCGAGAGCCGCTCCGTGCTGGCGAGCTCCTCCATGGAAAACAGCCGGCATGCCAGCCCCGCGGGGCCCCGTGGACGCCTCAACGGCATCGGCGGCCCACGGGAGAGCAACAGTTTCCTCCGGCATGCGAGAGAGACCCCGGACTCGTACCGAGACTCTCCCCACAGCGAAAGGTACCGCAACCACTTGATCCATAAAGACTGGTTTAAAGTCTTCCCTCGTGGCCTTTTCCAGGTTTACTCCTTGCAGACAGAAGGCCACATATGGATAAGGTCCATGAAGGACCTTGTAAGGATAAAGTCCCCTTTTCAGAGATCTTCACTGTAAGATCAGCTTGCAAGCCAGGAGAAGTCAGGCCATTATGAAATCCAGAGTAATTGCAAGCAAAGCAGGCTGGGTGGTTTCCAGTAAAATAATTTTTTCCCAGAAAAGGCTGGTTCACTGATACCTAAGGTGTGCCTTGAAATAGATCGGTTGAGAAAAAGCTTTTACTGGAAAAGTCTTCTCACCATCAAAACTCTTTTCAGTGTTCTCAGTCTTTATTTACTACTCTGAGGCCATCTCATGCTTTTGAAATAAAAAAACAGCCCAGAATTTTGATCCCAGCAATCAAGAGAAGACAAACCATTACTGGATTGGTTCCTTGTGCACTGTGAAATTGCGAGGGTTTTGATCTGGTGGGAAGTCCATGACATCAAAAATATAATCAGGCAGGCCTCAGGGAGGTTGAGTGGCATGGGAGACATATCGTTGGTTTCCATAAAAATGACTGTGCAAGGGAAGCAGAAGCCATTTACATGGTGTTCCCATCACTACACAAAGAATTGCGTATCAGCAGGGCAATGAACCATGGCTGTGAGCTCTCTAAGCACAGCAGGACCACGCCAAGCATCATGAATCCAGCCTTCTTCTTGCTGTAGGTTTCTTGTGAAAAAGCAACTGTAATTTGCCATGGAATTTAATTTTCAGGAAGTGTGGCTCACATGACATAAACAGCCATGGCCCCAATCCAGGAGAGCACTTAAACACATGATTAACTTTTAATCATGTGAGTAGTCCCATTGAAAACAGTGTGATTACTCATATGGGTAAAGCTCTGCATGTACTTAAGTGCTTTGCTGGATCAGGCCCTATAGCAATAAATATTGCCTTGTCTTTTGCTTGGGATCCATGTGGGCTACACTGCCACACTGCCACATGCAGATGACATACATTATACCTTAGTATATTGGGAGCTTTGCAGGTGAGAGGCAGTTCCTTGATTTCCTTGAATAGCCAAGGCAGAGCTATGTTATAAGCTATGTATATTTTATAGGGGAAAGAGGAAGGTGTGCCTTTCCATTCCAATTAGAAGAAAGAAGGCTTTTTGCAAATTACTACATTTCTTGAAAATTACTTTACAGAGGAGAAAGAGCAGCATTTCTATGCCGGAGATTCAGAATACAGCAGATATTTCCCTTGGCATTGAATTAGGCCTCATCTATTTTTAGCCTGCAGGAAATACACGGCAGATTATTTCTTAGAGATGGATTGCATGTATGCATGTGCATATAAGGGAGAAAATGAGAGTTATTTGCAGCTAAAATGACTCTGAAACATAAAAGAATGTGCAAGCTAACAAATGATTTCCTGAAGCAATCAAATGTTGCTGTGCAGTAAATTAGTAAATCACGGCTGCATTCCTTCTGCCCTCTGAAATGCCTCAAAATTTTGAAATAAAATCAGAATAGACTTTAGCAGACTGGCTGTCACATTCCTCCTCACAGAAGTGGGGTCATCTATATTGTTGAAATTTGTTAACCACCTTAAGCAGAGAAGCTCATAAATACCATCTCTGCTGCAGAGGCTGGGTTATATGATGAAGTTAGCAGTGTCTAGCTAGCTAATATCTGTCAACACAGTGTGGATACACTCTGAGCCCCTTTCAATGCACCAGCTTGGTTCATCTCATTTGCCAGGAAGAGGATTAAAACTACTGCTTTTTAGCCTTCCCCTTGGGATAGGCTTGGAATAGATCTGTGGATGTTCAGCTCTTCTGTGTCAGCTCACAGACAGTAGTTAGGAAAAACTATCCCATTACAGTGTGTGAAAACATACCAAAACTGTAAATGCAAAACGTGTTTTGCATGTATGAAATATATAAATACTTTTACTGTGATGGAATAGTACCAAATATGTTCAGCAAACTTTGATATTCTTCACACAGTGAAGTTCAGCTAACCTTGTTCTATTAAGGCACTATGTCCACTGCTGTATCAGCTGTGGAAGTAGAAAGGTTCCAGTTCTCAGCTATTCAAAATTGCTAAAATGATGAAAAGATCAGTAATGTGTGGGAGAAAAAAGAAAAGTTTGCATTCATTCAGTGAACAGACTGACCAAATCACATTTTTTCTTTTCCTGGTGGATAGCTAGGTGAGTAGCTCAATTAATTTCTATACGTAACTCTAGGATTTTTATTAATTTCCTCTTTCTTGGTTGCTGTAAATCTGAAAACCTTTTTACTCTGTATCACATCAGTTCAGGATCTGTCCTTATGTATCTCATAACTCTGTTTTAGTTAAAGGGAATATAGGGACCAAAGATATGATTTTTTTTTTCATAATTTCAGACTCAAATAAAAAAATCAGTAATGGAAAACTAAGTAACTTCATCAACGATAGCCTAACATGTCCCGTTGGGGTTCTCATTGTGTGGGAGCTTCAAAAGATTTTGAATTAGGACACAGCTGAAATTCAAGCAGGTGAACTTGGGATAAGAGGGAAAACAAAACCAAACTATGCAAAATGTCATGTTGGGCACTGTGCCTTTGACCAAAGATTTTCAGGCAGACCTTGCCTGTCAGGAAACAGCATGACTTCATAACATCTCACACAGTTGTACTAATTCAAACCAGCTGAGAGTCTTACATTTTTTGTCTTCTTCCCCTAAAAATAAAAGCTTTATGATGGCACCTGAGTGCCCCTTTCAAAAATCACCTTTAACCACTACCCTTCCTACAAGGAATTGTGATGAGATAGGGGCAAATTTTGCAGAGAGAATCTAGACAGCCCTCTGTGTCAGGGCTTGTTCCCACAGGAGGATGAATTGTGGTGCTGGTCCCCAGCAGAACAAGCAAGGAAATCCTTGCCAGTATGTAAACAGACCAGGAATAATAACAGTGCTAATAACAACTTTAATCCTTCAAAACCTGAAATGAAACTCAAAAGGATCATATTGAAGCAAAATCTGGCATTTTAAAAGAAAGGTCTATTTCATGTTGTTTCGGGACCAGAGCAGTGTCGCAAGGCAGTAGCTGCATCATGGAGATGATTTAACAAGTGCTCAGACAGATGCCTATTGCAATTTGCCATAGAAGGAACCTCCAGTTGTTTTTGAAAGCCCAGCCCAATGAGTTTTAGTGTTAGGGAGTCCACTTCTGTCATTTAACCTCCCTGTACACACACTGGATCCCTGGGCATTGGTCAGGCCTGGCAGAGCAGTCACGAGTCTTTGTCCAGGAACCCAGACAACCATCCTACAAGGCTTGGAGCAGGACAGAGCTGCTGGAACAATGCTGTAAATCCTTTACCTGCTATCCCCTAGTGATTAAAGTTGGTAGAATATAGCTGTATTGTTTTGGACAAATGGTTTGCACTAGGCTAAGACAGTCTAGTAAAGAGGTAAAGAGGGTGAAGCCTCACAGGGAAGGCCCTTGGTTCCTTGACTTCCCTTTCCTCCTGTTTGCTTTCATGTGTCCCTAGCCCTGGGCAAATACTGACCTGAAGTGCTGCAGCCTTTTCCTTGTGTCCTTCCATTGTAAGTGGCTTTTGTTTCTGTCTGTCCTCCAGGCTCTGTATCCCATTCCTGGCTTTATTCCAGAAGTTTATTCTGGCAAATATTAATCTCCCTAGCTCATCTCAGGCAAACTGACCAGGCAGGTTTGTCATGCTCATTTTCCTCTCATTTTCTTCCCCTCAGACTGCTAGAAGATAGTTGTTTCATAGGCTCACATGGAATAGTACTCACAATGTATATCTTGGGGTCATCAACGTCTGTGAGGATGCTGGAGATCCCAAGAGAAACCTCTTCCTCTTCCCTCCACAGCCCACACGAGCAGCCATGTTTGTGTGTCACCACCTAGGTGACTGCAACCCCTCTTTGTGTCTTTTCTCAAGGTATGTCTCAGCTATGACCACACCAGCTCGCATGTCGCCCGAAGACTTCCACACGCCGACTTCTCCCAAGACTCCTCCTTCGGAAATGTCTCCACCGGTTTCCAGCTTGACTGTGTCCATCCCTTCAGTGGCAGTGAGTCCCTTTGTAGAAGAGGAGAGACCCTTGCTCCTGGTGACACCGCCACGGCTCCGGGAGAAGTACGACCACCACCTCCAGCAGTTCAACTCCTTCCACCACAATCCTGCCCACGAGAGCAGCAGCCTGCCACCCAGTCCTCTGCGGATCGTGGAGGACGAAGAGTACGAGACCACACAGGAGTACGAACCAGCACAGGAGCCTCCAAAGAAACTCGCCAACAGCCGGAGGGTAAAAAGAACAAAGCCCAATGGCCACATTTCCAGCAGAGTGGAAATGGGCTCCGACACAAGCTCTGGGAGCAGTAGCTCCGAGAGTGAAACAGAAGATGAGAGAATAGGTGAGGATACACCTTTCCTGAGCATACCGAACCCCATGGCCACCAGTCTGGAGCCGGCCGCCGCGTACCGGCTGGCCGAGAGCAGGACTAACCCGGCGAATCGCTTCTCCACACCCGAAGAGTTGCAAGCAAGGTTGTCCAGTGTAATAGCTAACCAAGACCCTATAGCTGTATAAAAAAAAAACATAAACAAAACACATAGATTCACATGTAAAACTTTATTTTATATAATGAAGTATTCCACCTTTAAATTAAACAATTTATTTTATTTTAGCAATTCCGCTGATAGAAAACAGGAGAGGAAAAAAAAAACCTTTTATAAATTAAATATATGTATGTACAAATGTGTTATGTGCCATATGTAGCAATTTTTTACAGTATTTCAAAAATGGAGAAAGATATCAATGGTGCCTTTATGTTATGTTATGTTGAGAGCAAGTTTTGTACAGTTACAATGATTGCTGTCCCATAGTATTTTGCAAAACCTTCTAACCTTTAGTTGTCCTAGCTTTTGTGCACTGCATTATAATGACTGGATGTATGAGTTGCAAGAATTGCAAAAGTCCCTCTGTTTGCTTGTAGTAGAATTTCCCAAACAAATTCCCTATAATGGCACTCCCACTCTACCCATCTCACAAGAAAAAAAATACAAAAAAAATCAAAAAAGATAAAAAAACAAAAACAGGTTTTCTTCTATAAGAAGTTTTATTTGCTTTTCGTATATGAAATGAGTTTTGTCTGCTCTATGCCAGCCGAAAGGTTTGCTTCATTGAGCACGGGGATAAATGTAGATAAAGCAGCATGCTACTATTAATTACAGCAGGATAACAAAAAACCTGCATTAAATAATGTTACTTATAGAAAGAAAGTAATACTGTGATTTTAAACCAAATATATTATTAATCAGAGGTCAGCTTATACTCACTAGGAGCTGTCATTTCATTATTTTCCAAATATTAATTGTTCTAGTTATCCCTTAGGAAATGGGTTCATGTTAGCTGAGGCTTTGAACCCAATACTCTATTTAAAAAAAAAAAAAGAAAAAAAAAAGAAAAAAAATTTCTATTAGTTTAAGTTAATGGGGCAAATATTATAGCAGATATCTGTAACCAAACAAGGAAGAGATCTAGCTGGAAAACAAATGCCACTAATAAAAGTGCAATCAGTTTTCACCTCTATTTTTAATGTTGATTTTTAATAGATTATTTACCCTTTTATTTCCCCTCAATTTTCTCCCCTTTCTTCCCCTCCTCGAAAGAAAAAAAAAGAAAAAAAAAAAACAAAAAAAAGAACCCTGACAAGCTTCTAGCAATAACTTGTTAGCGTTGCTGTTACAGTAGTAAGAGCCATTCCTGGACACAGAAGTGACTTTCAGGGAAGAACTGATTTGCCGAATGGTTAGAAAGCATAGACGGTAGGAAGGACATAGCAGAAGTATGGAGTTAATTTCTAGTCGCCTTTATTGGTTCAACTATTTGAGGGGAGGGGAGGCAAGGCTGATGCAAAGCCCATTTGTGAAGGCAAGCACACCATAAGGGTCACAGCCGTGCATAGGTATCTGCTACGGATGTTCATAGGACCAGTGATGGCCTTAGAGTCTTGGACTGGCGATGGACAAAGTGCTCTCAGTACTGGAACGGTTGCACCCTTTCGGATAGAAGCAAACGGCCTCTTTTGCACTGAATTCCTATCAGTTTAGTCAGGGTCACTCTGCCTCTTCTCTTCGTTTGATTTTTGTTGTATGTTCAGTTGGCACAACACAGACTCAGGATTGATGTGGAAAACAAATGTTTTGCCTGGACTCTGGGGATTCTGAAAATGAGAACATATGTTCTACAGGTATTACTGGACTCTAAAATAAGAGCCATGTCAAGAGAAATTTCAGCCAAACTACACTCATCCTTTGGGCCACGTTCTGGTCCCAGTTAAATGAAGAGAAATAAGTCAAGGAAGTTTTGTCAGATGTAAACCAGAGGAGCTAAGGTCTTGACTCAGTAAATTATTTGAGCATATGCTTATGTTAATCCTAGCAAAACGTATCTTCAGCATGTGCTAGACTCCCATTGACACATCACGGGTATGCATTAAGTTAGGCATGTGCTTAAGGGTTTTGCTGAACAAGGTGTCCTATGGATTTGGGAGCTAGTGGCAAAGACTGGTAAATGAAGCTGTTTATCGGGGTGATGAAAATCAGTGAGTTAGTCACTGTATGGGCCAGTGACTATCATGCTAATAAAAAGAGTGCGGAGGAGTTTATCTGATCATCAGAACCAGTAGAAAATGAAAATACTTTGGAAAGAGAAGAAAATGATGACAAAGTTGGAAACTAGGATGTTGGTGTAGGAAGCCAAAGACTGACTAGCTCAGTTTTGGCCTTCATAATGCCTGAAACAGTACTGCTTATTTGAGAAGCCTCTGGGAGACTGCAGTTTGTCACCTTCATACTGCCAGGACTCAAGTCCTTTCTTGTCATTTTCCCCTATGTGGCATGTAGTTGACTGCAGCTTGCTTTTGCGTTACCCCAACACCTAAACAAGAGCTCTCTTCAAATTCCTGATACAATATACTCATTTTCATTTCTTTAATCAAGACTATGTGTTAGACTTGCATTCCCATGCATACCTCCCCAGTCACTCTGCAGCCCAGCAGTGCAGGAGGGTCAGATTGGCTTTCCTGATGCCTATCCAGCTGCAGAACATAAGTTTCCAGTAGACTTGTGCTGTTGACTTACCAGAGGCTCTTTAAAATCCATTCTTTCAATACAGTCTTTTGTATCTCAGATGCGTACAGAATGCTTACAAAACAGACAAGACTGAAACAGGATGGCAGAGAAAGAAGCGATTTGTCCAAAATCACTCATCTTAGTGGCAGAGTAGAGATTATTGCCCACGGCATTTGTAATCTCCTCCAGTATAGATCACCCATGGGGTCAGCTCACATTGAGGTGACTGTCATCATCTAGACAGGATGGAGAGGAAATTTACTTCAAAGTGGAGTAAATTATTTGAATTTACCGAAACTGTTACTGACTATAGAGGGCCGATAGAAAAGGGAGGAGCCACTGCATGTCTGGAGTTGTACTTGTGGCATTTGTTCAGCCTGTCTCTAGAGCAAAATGTCACACCTCTCCTGTTGCAGTGCCTTGAAGTCAAAGTAGTGTCCAAGCTCCTACTCCTTCCCCTACACATGGTAGTGCACTATAGGGTATAAGCTAGCTTGAAAGCTGGGGCCTTCAAATGGACCTAAGACCAAAGAAACACAATTGGGGATCTGGCAGCCTGAGCCCTTAGGTCTTTGGGGAGAACCCAGCCTTACAGTACAACTCATGCAACAGCGAGCAACAGGAGTTTCCCTGGCTTGGCACTCACTGAACTGGGAGCAGAACGTGGCCCCATCACCTCTGCACTTACTTTTAACATATTGTGGGAATGATAGGCATCCGCTTCAGCCAAGTCCTCACCCCGAAGTCAGCAGCTTTATACGGACCCAGGTTCTGCTGACAGGCTGCAGCCAGCCCGTGCTGGGCTTGACACTAGGGAGCAAACTGCACGTAGGGAGCAGAGCCAGCAAGTCCACAAGGGACAGGCCAGCTCCTCTATTGGGGATAATTGCTCCATTTCCCAGACCTCTGTGCTAGGGCCTTTACCCTCGGGCCAGCACTGTGTAATCCTTGCCAGCCTTTGGCTGAGAATCACGGCAAGGAGAAATGTGCTTTGAAGAGGGGTAAAGTATTACAGAGGCTGTGAAGTTACTCAAATTGTTGTGGTTTCCATGTTATTTAACTTAGACTGTAGGTTTTCTCTGTGTGTGTGAGTGTGCGTATGTATGCGTGCGTGCGTGTGTGTTTATATGCAGAAACTCTCCACGACTAAAAGGCTCCCTTCAAGGGTGCGTAGTTGGAAGGTGCTGTGCACAACCCAGCACAGCTTGCCTGTTTGGCTGGTGTTAATCAGTACAGCAGCACACAAGCCCATTTTCACCAGTGGAAAACTTAATCCTTCCTCCTGGCTCAGCCATTCCCTTCCTCATCTGGGCCATCTCAACAGCCTCTGGACTGAGAGAAAAAAAAAAATAAAACATACTGACTTTATCAGGAAAACAGTGAATCTCCTTCTCTTTTCAGTCCTCCAAAACAACCCTGCATCTCCCCGCTTCTCTCCAGCCACTGAATCATCACACGCATCACGAGCAGTTACCTGTACATCCCGGATAGCAGCTTGTGTTCCCTCAATGGACACATCTCCGGCAGTCGAACATAAGCAAAGCCGCTTCTCAGCCCTGCAGCGTGGCTACATACCAACAACGTGGACTTACTTCTGATTAAAACAAACAAAAAAAAACCAGTACCTATGAAATGCTGCAGAGAAAAGCAGACAAAGAAAACGGCCACATATCATCATTTGTAATTCTCTGCTCTACTGTACATGCATCCTGTACATACTTGGATGTTTTCTTCATCATTTACTGTCTTTATGGATTATGTGTTAAAAGAGGGTCTCTTAGTTTATTGTGTAACACTGTAAATAACATAATGTCCTTTATTATTTATGCATAGTCATCTAACATGCAGAGAAAGTTATCCTCATATTATTTTAAGATATATGTCAAAAATATGTTGCATTTTTCTCTTTGCTTTGAAAAATATTATGTATCCTCTTTTCCCCCCTCTTTTCCTTTAAAAAAAAAAAAGAATGCTAATTTATTGTTCAGATGAGATAAAGGGGATGTATCTGAAGGCAAACTGTTCAAAGAACATGCCATGGAAGCCACAAGCTACTGATAAACTAAAGAATTTATTATCCCAAATACAAAGCAATAAGTAATTGTTGATTTATTTAAGGTTTTGTTATTCATTTACAGTAAAAGATGTGCTGGAATAAATTGCTCGTGTGATGTACTGGCCCAGCTGCTCAGCAGACTGTGTCAGGCCACCAGCCATCACCTTTCTGGGTCCAAATGCTCTTGTAGCAGGTCTAGTTTTGTGTAGCTCCAGAAATCTTTTTTTCTGGATGTTATATGCTTCATGTGCCACATTTCACTGAGTTTTCTAACCTGTACCTATGGAGGTCTCTGACAGACACTCTTTGTTTCTAGGTACAACACTTACCGTTTCTTAAACTGGAATGGTTAAGATTACACTAACCACTACTACACAAGAGAGGGAATTGTGACTGTGGGAAGCTGTTATACAAAAGTATCACCCCAGTTCTCAAAAAGAGTCAAAAAAGCAAATCCAAATGTTAGGAATTATTAGAACATCACCATCACTTGATAATGAATGGAAGACAATGACACGGGCAGATATCTGGGATGACTTCTCTACAGGTGGGGCTGAGTTTCTGGGATTCATCAGTTTGGTAAAAAGACAGCTGAGAGAAGGTGGAGGGTGCTGAGAGGGCGGAGAGAAATCCAGTGAGGATTGTTAAATCCACAGAATCCACAGAAACCACATTAAGTCTGGGGAATCTCTGAACTAAAAGGTGGAGGATGTATAAAGTGGAAGTTATCACGTATCCTTGCTCTACGCTTTATATTTCTCCATCTATCTAACATTGTTGGAGAGTGGACAGCTGATGTAGCTGTCCATGTATTTTATCAGTATTCAAAGTCCATTGCTATGGATAAGGATTGAATAGGTAAAAGCAAGCCAAAGGGAGGAACACCCCAAGGACATGCCTCTCATGTCTTCTACATCCATCTGTTGCCAGGCCCAACAGAAACATGTGGGTCATATTCCTTCCACCTACCTATCAGCACTGAATACATTAACCTGAGAAGGAAAGGAGGGGTGTTATCTCTTCCCCATTCCCAATGGAGAAAGCAAGTGGAAGAGTCAGACCTGAGAGGAGCCTGAGAGGACCTGTTGTCCTCTGACAACTTCATCTTGCTACTGTCTGTAGAGGGATATGGTGCTGGGAGTTTGGGA
>JAUBOD010000815.1:851117-866747 GCA_032353885.1 Nothura maculosa | reverse complement strand
TTGGCAAGACTTTGGCAGCTGGTTGCATTTTTTTTAACCCTAGTACTTTTTAGAAAAGTTTCCTGGACAGTAAAGCATCCCAATGTGGTAGGATGTTCCCAAGAAACACATGTTCCAGCAGCCACAGTCCCTCCTTGCTGTTCCAGACTGTGGTCAATTTTTTTTTTTTCCAGCAGACAGCTCCATTTCACCTGTATTTCCACCCCAATACTGAATCCTCTCCAGTCCTGTGATAATATTTCTGACATCTTTTCCCTTTCCAGGCTTTCTGGGTTAATTAGTGCTTCTCTTAGTCTACTTGAATATTAACTGATGGAAGATTGACAACACAAACCAGTGCCAAGTGTTTAAAGAGCATGAAATTCCTACATCTTTACCTGGACCTTGGATACCTAAGTCTATGGGGCACATTTGGAAACCATTTGCTAAGTGTCTTACTAGATTTGGTCAAAAAGGGGTTAGAGTTTATTCTAACTGAACAGCTGTCTGATAGAAAAGGCCTTTCCAATTAGGTTGAGATGTTCTGCATGAAAATCTCAGTTTTGATGAAAACGACCGAAAAATGTTTTATTGCTGCCAAGCTGGAGCTGCTGGTATGACAAATCTGGCACACGCACATGGCACAGTGCCGGGTGAAATGGCAACGCTGAGATGAAGAATATTAGCCTTGAGAAATTGAGAAATCCCATTTGGATAAAAAAATGTTATATTTCTGAAAGGAATTGGGGGCAAGGGAGGTGGGAGGGGGGCATAGCTAGCCAGATCCTGTCCCCTTGATGGAAAAACCTGTCATGCCAGGCGCTAACAGCTCAGGGTGGTACCTCCAAGGGTGCTTCCCAGCTTAAGGAGCAGGATCTGCCAGTGGCTGTGGAGGGTGGCGAGACATGGGACGCAGGCAGCTCTTGCAAAGGAGAAGCCTGGCACTCCTCAGTCTTTATCTGCGAGCCCCAGAGGAGAGAGCAGTGGGTGGGATTAGGGAATTCCCTTCGCACAAAGCCTAATTAAATATGGGCCGCCATGCAAAGCAGCAGATTTGTCAGCGAGACTTCCAAGAAGGGATTAGATGCATTAAGCGGAGGCAATCTGCATTTGTAATTATGTTGCTGGGGATAACATTTCTGCAGGGTGCTTAGCTTTGTCATTTTGGGAATAAACTGATCTGCAGCGAGGTTTGGGGCAGGAGTTCCCTGTGATGATAAATATTGCAATGAAAGCAATATTATGCATGTTTTACAGTTTCCTGCAAAACATTTGGTTGCCAGGCACTGCTGTAGGCAGTCCTTGAACTGGGCTGACCATCGGCATGTTCCTCTGGAGTGCTTTTTGTGTCCCCCCCATTGCATTGCATTACATTACATTAGCGTGGTAACACAGGCTGCTCTGGTCTGCAAAAAGAAACATCAGCGTTACAAACAACTGCATTGTTAGTGCAGTTTTCTGATACTCAATCTGTCCTGAGTACAAAGGAGAATGAAATCAAACCAAGCATTTATTATTAAAAAATATATATATTTGCAAAGCAAGAAAAAAAATAGCGTCAGGAAATGCACAGGCCTGAAATGCTCTGCTCATGGAAATCTGTTTTGAGTCACAGAATAGGACAAATGGGAACCACATAGGCTCATACATGTCAATAATCACTGGAGAGGAAGGTGTCTTTCCCATGTGGCAGTGGAGAATCAAATACCTGCAGAGTGATAAAGGTCACTTTGGGACAAAGGCCAATTTTTAAGTGAAAGTTATACCTTTAAATATATGGAAAGAGAAACACCCTTTATGGTTGCCATTTTCTATGAAGCATGACTTAAGGGAAAGGGAAAGTCTTTGCCACAGAAGTGTGGCAGAAAATATACTTGGGACTGAACTGCAAATTTCTCAGAAGCAGTGATCTAGTGCCAGGGAAACTTGTGAGAATCACAATTAAATAATGATAAGTAGTATTAAAATAGTATTAAATAGTATTAACACAGCCTGTACTTATTTCTGCAAAAGGAAATGTACAGTTTCCTTTCCTGAGTGAGCAATCACACTTAGTTGTGGACACCTGATATTGAGGGGAGATACACACTTGTAGAGCGAGTATGTATTACATTTCTGGTGATTATATTATTCATGATCCTGATGTTTCGGAGTTATATGCACCTCTAAGGAGAATTTGTGAATAAGCTCATTAAACACAGTGCAAGCATTCCGCATTTTAATATTTTACAGAGGTATAAATCTTTATGGAATAACTCTTTATAATTAATCCCCATGAAGAAGTAAATGGCCAAAAGTAGGCTATGCTTGCAGCTTGCAGCACTTCTGGCTCTAAGAAAATGCTTTTTTATTTTTTGTAGTCTAAATCTTCTTTTCTTTGGCCCAAGTCCCAAGTCAGGCCAGACTCCCATCCCAAAAGTCAAATGGTTTGGTGGTTCCCCAAAATCATGCAGCTGCACAGAGAAAGAGGCAGTTCTTGGATGCTCAGTGCAGCCAGGAGAGTGGAAACCCCTGGTCTGGAGTGCTGTTGCCCCAAGGTGCACAACTCTTGGCATGCAGACAGAGTCGTAAATCTTCCAGCCAAATCCAGGCACACAAAGCTGATAATGGGACATTTCTCTGGATTACTGACAGCCAAATGCTGGGGCACAGATTTTGTTATGCTAGTTGCCTTTACTGTGTCTTGATATCAAAATAGTTCTTCAGAACAGAAGACTTTCCTCCTATGCGGAGAGCTTCAGAGAGGTATTAAAGACAGAGGATATATAATCAGTGGATAACACAGATGTTCGAAACAGTAATTGTTAAAAGACTGTCATTGATATTGTGCTGATATCTGGAGGACGTCTGCATTCTCTCTTAGAAGGGCCCAGAGTTAGTAAAGTCTTTTGCTAACAACTTCATTTGCTCTGTGAAAATTTAGCAACTCTCGGTGTGCCCAAAGAGCATTGGATATGACCCGGAGGACTGAAATATTAGGGAATTAATACATATATGTAATGCAAAGCTCATGCGTTTGCTGAATGTGTCCTGCTGCTTAGAGCTGGGATAGTCATTGTTCCGGCCTATACTCAGCTCAAGTTGGCTTTGCAAGCCAAACATTTAAGCACATAAAAGGGCCACAGAGGCAGCTGAGGATAGAGCATATCTGTGTAAAAGATAAGGAAACATCAGGATATTTTGTCAAACAAATGGTATAGGAGACTTTAGAGAGGTGTTTTACCTTTTAGCATGGAACACAAAGCCATGGGAATACAGGCTCCCTAGATATGCTGGCCACCACACAGCCCATCTATAATGGCAGCAGTTCCCACAATGTTGGCTGTTTATCTCCGACAGAGAGCATATGCTACCCTGGAGAAGATATTAAGGGATTAGCATCACCGGCACATTTCATTCCCTTTGTTGCAGTTCTGGCCATGCAAAGCCATGTGGGATCTCACTGGACACTTCACTTTGATGTCTTGTTTCAGCCCCTGGAGTAGCAGCAAAACAGAGGTAATCAGGGAGCATGGCCAAGCATGGCCAATGATTTCTGAAATCATAGTCCTACTGGGTTTTATAAGAATATGTGTGAGTAAGTATGCTATACTTCTCATCTTAAAGAGTAGCCTAGCCACGTGTTGACTTCTCTAGGGGTTATGGTGGCCATGGCTTGTAAAAAACCCAGTCCACCACCTACAGGAACATCCATCATCTCTCAGGCTTGGCTTGTTGGTACTGATTTGGCTCAGAGTAAGCCAAATTATGCTATCCTATTTGCTTTTCCTCTTCTTTCTTTCTTTCCTCCTGTGCTGCAATGACAGTGCTGCTTCTCCCAGCTGTTAAAGCCTTTCTTTCCTCCAGCATGATCTTCTTGCCAGGCATCTCCCTTCTGAGATGAGGCTGAGTCATCCAGGGGTCAACTGCTCTGACATATTACTGGAAACCTGACAAAATATGGGAGCTCACGGCTGCTCCTCCCATCTCTTCTCAGGCCGGCTGAGCTCACCAGAGGCCGATCGCTAGTTGCTTGCAGGACAAAACAGGAGGATTGTGTTGGCAATTTGGCATCCAGCACTGAATGTATTGGTTTCCCAGCCACAGGCTGTTTCCTGGAAACCAAATAATCTCTGTGGCCAGTCCATCTCCTATTATTCTTTATTAAGAATTTAGCTCAATGTACCAAACTGGCCACAGACGCAATTCAATTAATTGGCTTCCTCAGTAGATTTGCTGTTCTGAAGTAAATAAGGAGGATGACTTGGAAGAGTGGGGTTTAGAAAAGCCAGGCCTGCCTTCCAAGAAGAAAAAAAAGCTGAGAGGACATTAAGTGTTGAATGACCGCGGGAGCTGTGCTTGATGCTGAAGCTTAGCACTCATGAATGGTGCAAGCTTGTTTGACTCATGAGCAAACAAGAGTAAAGAACCACAGAGGAGCTCTGGCCTCTGGAGAATGACCAGGAGAAAACATGAATGCACTGGAAAAGTGCTGCTGGAAGGATGTACCAAACAACGCTTAGGACAACCTGCATGCTTCAGCAAACAGAGGTCCCTTGGATGCCCAGGGTTGGTCATGATGCAAGCTTTACATGCAACACTGGCCTTGGTCCAGGCTGGGAAATCTGCTCCTCCAGGTCACGTCTATGCTATCTTTCTGAAAGCATGGCCCCACTGTCACCTACACTGTCACCAGATGTCCCAGGACTGTTCTTCTCCTGATGCACAGAGAAGGGGTGCAGCAAGGTTTCCAATTTGAGCTCAACTGCATGTTCAGCAATTCATTTACCACTCCTGAGTCTACATCACTCATTTCTCCTCTCCCATTTCATTAGTCTTTTTTCTCATCCTGCCATCAGTAGCTGGTATAGAAATTGGCAGCTTTCCTAAGAGGTTTTAGCATGCAATAGCCAATGATTTTTTTAATCACAAAAGGCATTAGTAAACTCTGCCACATCAGAAGGAATCAAAATCCTCTAACAGAAAGTTGCTGATCACAAAGTGGTATGTCAAAGACAAGGTCAAGACTTAGGCACATTTTGCACAAATACGGCTCGATGTAAGTAGCTATAGTCATGTATATTCAAAAGGAGTTTGTGCATAGGAATGGAGATGAGTGCTGAGACTCTGCAATTTGCCTCCATCATTTCACCATAAAAGATTTTTACTGAGTAATTAGTATTTAGGGCTTTGGATTATATTTACGTAGCCATATCCTCTGAATCATTTTTCTAGATTTGAGTATGAAAGTCTATCTAACAGATCCAGTCAAATTCTTATATCCCAACTGTGAGTTTCAGCACATTCCTGATCTTTGCTAATGGCTTCTTTCATGCAGAGGAGTTTCCATTGTTAACATTGCCTGTGGAATCAACACCTCTACTACAAAGCTCTGATTTTCAATAGAAGCAAAGGAGCTGATTGTTTTTATCATTTATAGAAGTGTTGATGAATTCTTCTATCCACTCCTGTTAAAAAAAAATCTATACAGGACATGGAAGTGGCAGCCTGCTTAGAGAATTCATCTTCAACAATAATTTAACATTTGTTCCTGACTACATTGCAAACACATAAAGGGCAAAATATGCAACAAATCTGTCCGTTTCCATTTCAGAAGTTTGTCCTGGGCATGTATGTATATCTTAGCTGAATTTCTAGTATGATAAAAGCCCTTTAAATTGGAAGGCACGATTCCTCTTTCCAAACACGAAAATATTGAAAGAAACCTTCCTGGTAACTGAAAGACTGGTAACTAGGAAAGACTTCCTTCATTTAGAACCCTATTTGCTGACTGATAGGTACGTTTTGTCTAGCTCAGAGAAAGATATATGAGAATTGTCAAAGATTTGAAAATACAGGTGAAGGTAAAATTACCACTTGTAATTCATAACTCAGATGTTGTCCATACCACAGCTCACCCAGCACAAGAAAAGACTTTCCATTTGTTGCACTTCTCTTGTATAAATGTGAAGGTTGTTGTAAATCTGTATAACAATTGTTTTCACATCTGTTGGCATATACAGTCAATGGCTTTTTTTCTTTAAACAACATTGCAGAAGAAGTGAAATGAAGACAGTGTCTTTAAGTGCTTCGATAAATTCTCCTGAATGGTCCCACGTAACTTGAGCACTGCCAGCAGCTTGCTTGCTGACTGACCCCGTTAATGCCAGTGCTGCCAACCAAGTTCAAGTCCTGAAAGTCTGAGTCCTCCCATATGACTGTCATCAGAGGATAGCATAGGGAGAACAAGGAAGACCTTCTTTGGGAAGTAACCTTTTCAGCAACAAGTCACCAAAAAGTCCTTGATTCCGTGTTTACCTGGGCGCACATCAGTTTACACAGGTGAGGCCTGTGCCAGCGCTGTCCATATCTCTAGATGATGCCTGAAGAGTACAGTTGTCTCCTGCCTGTTGTGATCCTGTGTAGAGGTCCCTCACCTCTGAAGACCACTAACATACAATGGATGCATCCAAGGGCCATGTCATTTAGGCACAGTCTCACGAAGGATGTGACCAACTGTGAACTGTTGCATTTCCAGAATGTGCACACTCTGGAAACTCAACATCCAAACTCAACAAGTTTAGAAAGTGTATTTGTTAAGCACCGACCAGTGGAAGCCACTTCTTCAGAGGAAGATGTGCTGTAAGCAAGTAGAAGACCTAGGGTCATTACAGAGGTAATTGGATAAAATCCTACAGCTTGTGCTTTACACAATGGCAGACAAAGTGATCTTGTAGTCTCTTCTGACCTTCAAATATGTGAAGTGCTGGTGTTAAATTATTCGATTGTGGACTTCTCTGATAGAAATCTCTCCTATCAGTTTCAATCTCATCCATAATATAGGATCCATGCCTTCTTAAACAGACAGTGGCCTCTGTATATGTTCACGAGTTCACGAAGCATAAGGTCTTCTGATGCAGCATATCTGGTCTTCTCAGCCACTCCACTCTTGTTTTGGGCAGGCTGGGAGCTCCTTGCAGTGGCACTGCTTTCTTTACAACTTACTTTCAGATAACTGCAGTTTTTGGATGTTAGATGTGCGCTGAGAAGACATGGCTGGGAAGTTTTTGCCTGAGGAGCATCAGTGCTGTGAGACTGCTCCTTACAGGAGATACCTCTCCGCAAAATACTGGGGTTTGGGCACATGATTGGTATGCATCAACTTCACAAAATACTGTGGCTTTGATACCTGACTGCATCAGATGTGTCACACTAAGTGCCCCTTCATGAACATTTTTCTCAACACTGGATACTTCTGCTGGAAATTAAGCCGCCTTGCTCTTACCATAGGGCTGTGCAGGTTCTGCCTGAGTTGAAAGCTCAGGAGCTCATGGATTCAGGAAGGCACAAGACCAGGTGAACTGACGAGCCCTGGCTGCTTTCTGCCAAAATAGTTTTTTTTTAAAAAAAAAAAAAAACACCAGAATGGGTGTTATTTCCATGTATCAGCATTTTTTGCTGCAAAGACATCCCAATAGCTCTAGTAATTATAAAGAGCACAATCAAGAGATTAAGGCAGGGAAATTGTTGAACCAAGACTACACTAAGATTAGAAATTTATAGAATAGGAAATGACATCCGATCACTCCCTGGAGAAAAGGACTACTAGCCAGCTAATAATAGGCTACTTTCAACTCTAATTTTTATAGGATGTTGTAAAAGGAGTTAATTACTGTGAATGTATATTTTATGAACAGAGAAGGTACCACATCTGCCTTTTAAACTTAATCTTCAAAAATATTGTTTTTTCGTAATAGCACCCACAGGCTTTCAGTCAAATTTCTCTTGGTCCCAGTTAGTCTGAGACTGAAAGTGGTGCTGGCACAGGAATAAATGTGTGAATCAACTGTCACTTCTTGCCAGTGCATTTGGTGTTCACACCAATCATTGCAAATCTAACAGGAGGTCCAACCAGAGCAGGCCCAAAAAGGATGCCTAGATTTTACCATTCTCATTTCATTTTTATCCAGACATCCTCAAAGGATCACATATCTACCAGCTTAAAGCAACTTTTGCTTGGCGTCTCCTTAGGGATCGCTGAGATGTTGCCCTTCTCCACCTGATGGACAGGAGCTGTGCAGGGTGAAAGGGGTGCCTTTTCCTAGCTTACATTGACCTCATCAGCAATTTTTGCATTAAATCTTCTCAAAAGTGCAGAAAATGACAGCAAGACATTCCTGCATTCTGATAATAAAACAAACTATTGCCTAGCAAGTGCTTTAGGTAGTACAGCTATTGTATACAACTATTGTGTACTGCTACTGTTTAACGTCATCTTCATCTCCTCAAACTCCTTACTACAACATCTTGGTGGTCCTTTTGTTTATTGTGTAACAGGCTGTGAATTTCAATCATTTTTCCACCATTATCTTTCTGGTCATGATGAGGCATTTGCTCTATATAGTAGATATTCCCTAGAATGTCACTTTGAATTCAGCCTTGTTATTTTTCATTTTGACAATGAACTACATTTGCCATCTGTTGGCTCCAAATTTCAATATAATCCAAATCCCTTGGAATTCGGTTACACTCTTTCTTGTTATTTGCTCATCCTCCAATTTCTGCATCATCTGTAAACTCGGGACTCTCCAGCCAGATTTTGCTTTCCTGCTTTTAACCAGCATAAATCTGGACCTTCTCCACCGAAGGATTACTCCAGAGTGAAGAAACGGAAAACAGAGCTGGATATTGCTTAGGTTTTCAACACCCTCATGCAAGCAATTTTATATTTATATATAGACAAATGTTATGAACAACAGATGTCCTAAACCTGACCTTGAGGACACTTTTCATCCGTTCTGTTCCTGTGCCATTTTTCTAGTTGACACCCAATTTGCTTTAGTCTGTGGTGTTTGTCTGAAGTTAATTCAGGACTAACGAACACATTCTGAATGAAGTTTTGGCAAAGGTAATGTCAGGCTGTATTCACACTCTCTTTCCCCTTTCCTTTCTGTTTATTTTTCCTTCTCCTTCTTGGATAAAGACCTTTGTTTAAAAAGCTTTTCTGTGCACCAGGCCGCTACAGATACCTGGGGACAGTAGGTTTGCTGTGCTCCTTGGGCTAAACAGTAAAAACTCTGCAAAGTGCCTCGCTGCAAGAGTCTGATACTCCATGCCCACAAGAGAAACGAGGCAGAACTGCTGACTTTTTAGGCAGCCCTGTAACTTAGTACTACGAATCCCCTTTCCTTTCCCACGCCTCCGGAAGCGCCAGCGTGCAGCAGAAAGCAAAACAGGTTTTGTATCACTGCAGATCCTCTTTCCTCATCTCTCCTGTTTCCCATCCTTTGGCATGGGCAGATGCAATTCACCATCAGGGCATTTATGCCAAACGCTGCTGCACACTTTGGAGTATAAAGCAAATGATCAGCATATGAATAAACCCTTTTTTTCCCTTTTCTGCCTACACCTGTTTGCAAACCCTATCCTTTCCCTCACCGTTTGCTGCTTTGGGTTTCAGCCCCTATTTCTGTTGTGGTGGTGGGAGTGACAGGGCACAAAATGGTCCCCCGGCCTCCAGCCCCTATCGTGGTCCATCCTGTACAAACGAGGGTAACGCGATCCTGCAGTGTGAGCCTTGTCTCGTAATGTGCACACACAAGGGAGCTCAAGTGTTTTTGGCATTACCTAACTCTCCAGCACTTAAATTCTAGCTCTAATGTTCTCTTGGCAACATGTGATGCAATTTATATAGACGTTTAGATGCAGTTTCCTAGGTTTTCTAACGGAAGAAAATACAAATAGTGCCACGTGCAAGTACAACAGCCCACCCACGTGGTTCATCAGGTTTTGAAATACAACCACGGCCAGACATGGCTGTTCCCTGGGTTAGAGGTCTAATGTCACCCGCTAGCTGCTGCATCGCGGGGTTGTGCTCTGTGGACCATCCTGAGAGGACAGAGACACCAAAATGAATTGTAAGGCAAGCAATGTGGGAGAGCAACCCCCCCTTTAATGGTCATTAATGTAAATGCTTGGTTTTAGGAGGTCTGGCTTGAAGGCCAGACTGAAAAAGCAAGAGTGTGTCGTACTGAGATCCCACTCTGCATCCTGCTCCTGCATGAACCACAAGTGAGTCTATTCTTCCTCTTTGGGAGAAAATAAGAATTAATTTTGTCTTCTCGTACCCCACAAATAATGTCGTAAGGAATATAGGAAGAGTAACTCTCACTGGAAGCATAATGTGGAACTACCAGGGTATTAGTTAAAACTTGCTCTCTGAAGATTGAAGTTATTTAGGATCAAAAAAGAGAAAATACTCTCTACTTTCTACATCCCACAAAAAAAACCAAAGGTGAAGCCCAGAGCATCTGGAAAAACAAGTTGAAGAGACTAAAAGAGGAAGGTGAGTGTTGCCTCAAAATCAGGATAAAATTTCCTGCTGACCTCCAAGCAAAAGTTACAGGAGGCCTTAAAAGAAATAGCAGGTGATGCAATATAATTCAAAGTTCCTGAAAAACGATAGAGAAAGCCATTCCCTGGAATTTCATGTCCTGTGTCTATCCTTCTTGTATCAAAAGATGTTTCTCCAATAAGACAAAGGAGGAAGAAAGACTGTGGCTCTGACTCCAGCACCCTACTTTGAGGTTATGGAGCCATCATCTCACTGCTTTGATGCAGAAACAACTCAGGGCAAGCTACTTGCAGATGACATTACAAAGCAGAAGCAGATGTCACCTTCCAAGTGCCAGCAGGGACAGTTAGAAGGTCAGTACCCCTCTACCTCTCCATGCTTGGAGCAGTTCTCCCAGCTGAGAAAGGAGCAAGAGCAGAGGGGAGAAGAGGCAGCTCTCCCCACTGCTTCCGTCCAACCATGAATCCAGTAATTTTTAGGGCAGCTATGGAAGGCCATAAATGTCAAGGCAGGATGAAGTCTACGTTTGCCTTAGCAATATGATTTCTTCTGAAGGCCAGAGAACAAGAGATTCAGAGGTACTACAAGGAGGTGTAGGGAGATGAGAATTCAACACGGAATGGGGGAGCAACACCCAAATTGTAGCCAGCTGCTACTGTGGAGAGAACATTTAAATCTACAAGAATCTTCCTGCAATTCTATCTGTAGTCTTTCTGACAGAAGCTCTGCCATCATTTCTTTCAACATTGATCATTACGTATCACAGTTTTCAAGTCCTGTTACCCTTCCAGTGCCAGACTAGGTAAGAAATTCCCAGGCAGTGTAACCGTTTTCAAAGGACATATCACAATGGTAACAGGGGGATTATATTGAGAAGTGACTAGTAGCTATCTAATTGCTAACCTTTTTCCTTGTCATCTGGATCATAAATTTCTCACCAGAGTAATCCAGTATTCCATGACTCTTAAAGAAAAAAGGTAAAGTAACTGACCATAGACTTTCAAAGAAGGTACAGCTAGAATAGAGCAGCTCAAAATTGTGCCTCTGGGCACAGGTCATAACTTTGTTCTCAGAAGTACATGCAGTGTGATATGTAAGAAGATAAAAGTTGCAGGTTAATTGAGCCAAAATGAATGTAAGGTAATTCTAGTAAAGAGCATAAGAAAATAGCAACATGATTTATGTCCATTTCAGTTCCACATGGTGCTGATTCTCTCACTGGTGTTTGATTTAGAACCTGTTGAGTTGCCCATTGAGAAAACTATGCTTTACCTCCTTCTATAATGTCTATTCTGGGATCCTATATTCCCAACAGTAAAATTGATTTTCCCACTCTCAGGCCAAAAAAGTCATTCCAGGGAATGTAGCTGAGACATGCTGATGTTCACGCTTTCTATATCTGTATGCAAGCACATCTGTGAATGTGCATGTATATAGGTTTATTATTACAGGCAGAAGCTCATGCCTTTGGTATCATGATGCTGATGATGTTAATCTTGTTAAATTGATAACACATACCTACTGAAAACTTCAGTGAATTTTCTTTGGATTTTTCCCTCATAAGGGGGAGTAGAATTTCATCCATCCCTGTAACTGATTGGAAATGTCATTATTCCTGATATAACTAGCTGGTGTTCAGAATTTCTGAAATACACAAACTTATCCCATAACATTTTTGAATTAAGGGAGTTTTCTTTATACTTTGATTTAATTTAATTTTCTTATATTTACTTCACAATGACATTGCTTGAAAAATGCACACATATATTTTTCAATAGTGTTTAAAAGTCACGTTCTTTCTTGTAAATCTGAATTTGATAAAACTATCGTATTCAAAAAACTTGAAATTTTAACTTGTAGATTTTGACTGAGAATCTTTCAGTGAATTTTTTTGAAGTAAAAACTCATTTCCAACAGTCCTATTCAAATTTTGTAGTGTTCTTGTTAATCTTTATCTCTTGATTTCAGAAAAAGAAGAGCTTACCTATAGGTATAGTTATGTGTATATATACATATATTGTTTCTCTTAGGGAAATGCATTTGTAAATACACAGCAGTGTGATGATTTACTTTATCTCTTGAGGAGATTAATTGTACAAAAGTACATGTACACGTATATTCAAAAACTTAGAGTCATACTGCCAAGAACAATTATTTCTTAGGTTTAGCATTTCTGTAAATAAATGGAGCATGGCAAATACCTTTAGAAAAAGCAGTGCAGCACCCTCTAGCGTGAATATAGCTTGGTTAGGAAATAATATGGCTTAACAGACGTGATTAACCTAGTGCTGAAAGGCCCCATGTCTGATCCAGTGTCTCTATGAGCAAGCTCTGATTGACCTTGGGCCCTTTGGCTCAACTCTCTATGTCTCAGTTCCCTCAGCTGTAAAAACTGAAGAATAAATCCTCTTTTGAAACACTCTGAGCTCTCCTAGTGACAAATTCCCTATGTATAAAAGGTAAGTGAGTGTTGTAATAATATCAATATCATACGATATCAAAAAGATGGTGTAGTCCTCGCTTCTGAAAACTTACTAGATTCGAGCAAGTGTGTGAAATGTGTGAGCTCTCTCTGAGATGTTTCACTTCATTCCTCAGCTAATTTCAGGAGTTTTTAGCAACTTTTTTTAAAAATTTGGTCTGCACTAACAAAGCAGTGCCTTTTAGACTTGGATTGTGAGCTGAACTATCAGGTTTTCAAAACTGATCAATAATGTTTTTTATCTCTGCCTGTTGGAGAAGTCCACTGTCCATTGGTTCATCTAAACCTATTTCTTCCTGGCATTAATAACCTCCACCCTATTCCCTGTGATTTTATGTATTTGTGCATGTATGTGCTTTGCTAGGAAGTAGTCAAATGTACTGGGTTTGTCCAAAGAGCCTGAAGAAGAAAGAAGGATGAAGATCTGATCCTTGTGGGAACTACCATGGGAAGAGATTTTCAAAGTGCCTGAGATTTTGCCTGTATTGGAGACAACACTTAACGAGAAAAGAGATTTTCTAAGGAGCTTGTCTTTCGCTTCCATTTTGTATTGCACTATATCATTCTCTGATGCTTCCCTGATGGTGATTGCTGAGCAATTGAACTATTTGCTGGACTATTACTAGAAGCAGGAGACTGTCAGACCTCTCAAAGGAAGAAATTTCTATGAGCTTGAGTGCATGTACAAGATGCAGAAAAGGAGGTTTAGTGCGCAGGAGCTTTTACTGAGAGTGATCTCCTGAGTTTGCCAAGGACCGTGGTCATCATACTTTAGTGTTATGCAGATATTTCTAGATATATATATACATAGACACATACTTGTATATTCTATTTTTCCAAGCTATATTGCCATTCCAGTGCATGGTTAGATATTTGGATCTTAGACATGGTGAAGTGGGATATCCACCTATTCATGCCGTATTAGGGAACTGTGCTGGGAATGGATCTGTGATTGGATATCCAAAACCTCCTTGCAGAACTCATTGAGTACCAACCACTTAATCATAAATATCTCCAAATCAAGTGTGAATTGACAAAATAATTGAGATAATTAAGGACCTATTGAGGGAAAGGTATGGAGCAGCCTAGAAGTTAGTGCCAGCACTCTCTGACAGATGATATTTCAGTGAGAGATTTGGGACAACCATGGGCTTAGCAGCCACAACATTCCATTATTTTTTATATCTTCTTGTTTTGGTATGAGTAGTATCTAAGGATTGTTTCACAAGTATATAATGCTGCAATTATCTTTAGTCCTATTTCAGCTCTGCTTACCTGCATAAATGCCAGGAGTATTTATGTGTATGCAAAACAATGACCTATAGGTGCACAAATGGGAATCTTTCCGAATGTTTTACAAGAATTTGCTTAAACAGACTATTTCGTGATCAAACTTTGGAGGATTATTAGGTTTGTGTTTCAATGCCATGCTCTAAGTACAGCTCCAGTTAAGCTGCCTTTGGACCAGCCTGATGTCCAGGGGTGTGCTGGGAACAAAGAGGCAATACATTCTCCCTAGTTGCCATAAAGCTGGATATTGTTATTATTCTGCCCACATCTGTCAGCTGGAATCAAGCTCTTTATGAGCAACATAAGGCTGAGGACACATCTAGCCTAGCATTTAGACATGTGATTTTGACTCCTCCAAGCCAATTAACACATTTTAAAATGTCAAAGAAAACTACTTTGACTTTAGGATGTGCTGAATTCCACTTCAGCACACCACCAGCTAGTATATTTGATAGCTGAAATGATTCTTAGCTGGAGTTACTAGAGTTACAAACCCACTTGAATAGCACTACACTTTTTAAGTCAAGGTCAGACATTCATCAGGATAGAAAGTATTTTTCCCTTGAAAGTAATGGTAAGGAAAACATAACATTAGTGAAATAATGATTTTCATGCATTTGACAGCAGCACTGGGAAAAAATGAAATTCTGCTTTGAAATTAAAAGAATAAAATGCACAGCAAATAGCTGAAAATTCATGTGAGCACTTTTCTCATGCAGGAAGGTGAATTATTTCCTTGTTGTCTCTGTGACGTGCAGAGGGATAATTGCAGGATGGGATTTTCATCTCATTGCACAGAACCAGAAAGAGAAAAAATCAGACAAGCCAAGACCTGTGGGTACTGGCCTAGTTAGGCTGGGAGGATAACAGACCATTGCCCTGTGAGTAAAAGTTACCCTGTTCTGGGGGTGGTATCAAACATTGCTCTGCACCTTCCCTGAACATCCGTTCCATCTCACTTCAAGTCTAATCTTCAGTGGAGAGTCAGACCCCTCTTTGCTGGGTGTTCCCACAGGCTTTTCCCCTATCATCTATATCTTGTGTGATCCAGACTCACAAAAAGGTTTCCCAGCCACACTAGAGCCTTCTCCTTGCTGGATAACACCATGCTGGCAGCCTTCACTGTCAAAAGCTGTGATATCCAAAAAGGATAAAAAATATGTTATTTTTGATTGTGAGAAACTGGAGCTGCTCATCTTCAGTCTCTCAGAAACATCCCTTTTGGAAGCATTCCTGTATCAAAATTTATCAACTCACTGGCAGAGCCAGTTGTCTCAAATGACTTCCTTGCTAAGATTGGATGTGATCTCTACATTTGCAGCGAGCTATTTTCCACCCTCTCCATTGCTGGGGCAACCACCGAAGGGAGAAAGGTCAGCTCAAGTAGCCATTGCTGCTTGTAAAATGCTTGCAGTAGTATGACACATGCGTGATGAAGAAAGAGAAGAGAGGAGAGGAGAGGAGAGGAGAGGAGAGGAGAGAAGAGCAGAGAAGAGAAGAGAAGAGAAGAGAAGAGAAGAGAACATAAGAGACGAGAAGAGAAGAG
>JAUBOD010000815.1:815168-827666 GCA_032353885.1 Nothura maculosa | reverse complement strand
TTTCCTTTCCTTTCCTTTCCTTTCCTTTCCTTTCCTTTCCTTTCCTTTCCTTTCCCTTCCTTTCCTTTCCTTTCCTTCCTCCCTCCCTCCCTCCCTCCGTTCTTTCCTCTCTTCTTTCCTCTCTTCCTTCCTTCTTCCTCCCTCCCTTCCCTGCCTCTCTTCCTTCTTTACT
Source organism: Nothura maculosa (assembly GCA_032353885.1). Lineage (NCBI taxonomy): Eukaryota > Metazoa > Chordata > Aves > Tinamiformes > Tinamidae > Nothura > Nothura maculosa. The sequence continues at coordinate 827,494 of JAUBOD010000815.1, read as the reverse complement.
TCTTTCTTTCCTTCTTTCTTTCCTTCTTTCTCTCTCTCTCTCACTTTTTTGCTTTAAGCTCCAAGGTAAGTCTTTTTGGCAATGAAAAGACCTTCTCCAATTAGTTTGGACTTGATTCTGTTCTTGGTTGCTTTCTTCTATGTACTGCTTCCCTTCCCAGAGGGGAAATGGAACTACTCAGGTTTCTGTGGTCTTTGCACAGAATATATGGCATGGTTTAAAAAACCAAAAACCATATTTTTGCTGACTTGGTGAAAATGGCATGCAACCAAATGCATCACTCAGGAACAGTGAGCAATAGCTTTAAATGCAAACAACAGTTAGCAGCACTTTTTAGTGCATTAATAATTCACACCACACAGAAAGTTTAATTTATTCAAAGTGAATGTTTTGTGGCATAGTTATAAAAGGCACATGTGATCCTGGGATAAAGGAACCTATAGAGAGCCTCCAACTCCTGGGGAGCCATACACAGGCTGCCAAATCTCTTGATTTTATCACTGATCTTGCTGTTCAGCCTGTAAAATGCCTCTCTTTGAGTTCCAATGGCTGGAATACTGGTGCACTCTGAGAGCCTGTCCTTATCCAAATGGATAAAATTAAGCTCTGAGGCCTCTCTGTGTTAAATAAATGCCTGAAAATGTGAAGTGTGTGCACCAAAACATTCAAGAAGATTGCCAGCAAAGGAAAATCTATCTATGTATATATGCATGTATGTATATGTTGACCACTGTGACCCTGGAGGGTTCACCTATGGCTTGCCATGTTTTTTCCAATGCCCATAGGTTGGTGGTGCCAAATTTTGTCCTTGGGCAGGAAAATACAGCCTCTAGACAAGGTTTTTTTTGGTGATATTGCTTCTCAGCCTCTTCTCCTACCCCCTGACAGGATGGACAGCAGGTGAAAGGAAAAGAGGGAAGAAGAAAAACAGTCTGTGTGAGTTTTCATGTGATTTTAGGATGGGACTGGAGATGCAGCGTGAATTGGATTTTGTGAGGCTGTGTCTGCCTCACATAGTACTTCAAGCAAAGAAACTGTAGTTAAAAAAAAGGCTAGTTATTCAAGTGTGTTACTCTAGAAATTTTCATGTAAGTTCTTCCTACCAGCATATACTTTCATGTACTGAACAAAATCACTTTCAAGACATTCAGCTGGTCACACGCAAGACCAATTTCCCTACTGCCCATCTTTTCCCACAGCCAGGGAGCAACTGATCAAACAGCTATAGGTTTTCTATAGTTAACTCATTAACTCTGACTTCCAAAGACACAATGATGACACGTGAAGACTCAGTAGCAATGTCTTAAAAACAGCTCACCAGGAATGTCTCCTACCAAGCAATTGCAGCAAATGCCAGGCCACATCAGCTGTCCTTCATTCCTCTTCAGCTTTCTTTAGTGTTTGCCACAAGGCAGGGCTCTAAAATGGTAAACGAGGGAGGAACAAGAAGATTTGACCTTCAAAAGCCTGTGGTAGTGCACATTTGTGCACCCACAGCACAGGATCAAGCCCTGTCTTGCCCTGAAATGAATACAAAGTCTTCCTTATTTTTCATTTCTTTGGTTGCTTTCTTAGTCATGGGCCTGGCTAAAGGTTTTTTGAGGTAAACAATCTTTTGTTCTTTAATACATGTGCGCTTAGCATAGCATAATCTCAAATAATCTGCTCCCATCTGCATCCCCACCCCTACCATCAGCTCTCCTGAAGGAAATGAAACCATCCCAGTGTGTTCCCTAGGGTTAATGCTAAGGAGAATTTTCAAAAAACAAACAAATAAAGGCTTACCAAACTGGGGAAAAAATGTCAAGTGGTTGCAGTAAATTTTGAATCTGAGGTCCATGCATGTTAGCAGAGATTGGGATTATTTGGCTGGTGTCTGCAAATCCAGCTGGGTACTCACTGCCCTGGCCCTAGTCCTCATCCACGGCTCTGTAGGAGGCAGCAGAAGGGAGGTCTCTGCAAGGGAGATTCTTCTCATGTTGCCTTCAGGGCTCCTGCAGCTCTTTGACATGGCTCCACTGTTGGAAACATATGGGTTGGAAATACACGAATTTTTTATGTTTGCTGTTGTTTTCCTTCTGTTTCTGAAAAAGAAGCTAGAAAAAAAAAAGGTTGTGCATAAGTTTCAAAAAAAAAAATTTCTCCAATCTGGAATTAAAAAATCTGCAAATCTGCATATGGCAGGGATATTAGCAAAGCAGCTAACAAAATAGAGATTGGTCAGCTGCTCCTGCTTATTCTTTCTAAAAGCACTAGGGGGAGAAAAGCTATCAACTAAAAATTCATGAAGGTCTTACACATTATTACCCTTCAGAAATCCTTGCTGCAGCAACTCCCTGTGGGATGCTCACAAAGGCTTCCCTCCAGTGAGCACAGCAGCAGAGGGCGGCTTAGGATCAGGAGGGCAGAATCAGGTTGCTCCAAAACCTTAATGATCATCATTTACAAAATGTACATGAGGAGAGAATCTTGAGAGACTGCGGGAGAAGTATCTTTATGCCAGGGAACTCTCAGCCAGCTGCTCTGGGGCTATGTCTTTCTGTTGTTTATTCTGGAGAATTGGGATGTAACTTCTGAAAATCTTGAGGTAAGTATGATCCTGTATCTTCAGGCAGTATATCATAGAATGCTTAAGGCTGGAAGGGACCTCAGAGGTCATCTAGTCCAGCCCTGGGGCATGGGGCACAGGGCGGCATCCAAGCAGATTTTAAAGACCTCCAGAGAAGGAGACTGCACAATCAATCTGGGAAGCCTGTGCCAGGGCTCTGGCACCCTCATGGTCAAAAAATGTTTCAAGAGAAATGTTTCAAGAACAAGGAGGAGTCTTCACAAAGCTTTGTTAAAGACCAAAACTAGTCTCTAACTTCATTGATTTATTAAAAATAAGATTTATTAAAAAGATTTATTAAAAATAAGAGATAGCACGTATTTATCTTCTTTGCCTTGTCCACATTATCAGGACACTGAGCCAGATCACTGAAAGATGTGGTCTGTTAGCTTCCTCAATTTTAACCATGTTTCTCATGGGTTTATTACCTGTCTGTAATATGTCTATAAGATTGCTCAAAAAGCTCAGAATCTCATAGATTTCACCAAGGAAACACACACACAAAAGAAATTGCTGTGCAGCTCCTAATGGCTTTAAAAGGGAGGGAGGGAGGGAGAGAAGGAAGGAAGATAAGGTAAAACTGGGGATGTCTGTGTAGGCTACTTTTACCTGTTTCTCCTTCTGTTTTGTGAAAGTTCTTCAGTAGCAATAGGCCGATAGTTTTATCCCTGCTCATTCAAGCACATAAGTCCATGTTTTTATGAGACACAAATGCTAGTTCTTCATCAGAGAGGCCAGGAGATAGGCCAGACTGAATCCAGGCCTATTTCTGGAGAGGAGACGTATTCACGTGTTGTCCTTATTTTTAGTAGAAGACAGTGGGCAAATCTTAGCCAGCACATTTTCAATCAATCTGTCCCTGGACACTAACAGATGGTGCTTCTTTGCGCCAGGCACTAATGCACTTCACATTGGCACTCTGTGTCAGGATGCACAGCCCGCCAAGTCCCTGCTAAATCTGCTGATGCTGGAGAAATTGATAACAAACAGCTCGTCAGGGACACTGTTACAATATTCCCTCTCTAAAGCAGCACAGAAGTTGTGCCAGTGCAACTGTGTTAGCCCCACTCTAGACAGTGGATATCAATTCAGGAATGAAGGAACTTTGATTGGAAGTATAGGTATGTATCTAAAGATGGAAGGGGGTACCTTTCGTCCAGGAGGGACTATATGTGTGCTTAAAACTGGCCTTGAGAACTCACGTGATTGGTGCCTTAATGCTCAAATAACAGAACTATGGCAAATAATATAAATATTTATGTAAAAATATAACATAGTGGGGCAGTTTTTTGGCTTAGTAATACTCTGAATACTATGCCTACTAAATTTAGTCTTACAGGACAAGTGGTCTACTTCCTATGGTTACAAGTCCTACCTACAATAAGGCCACCTGCAAAAGAAAATCACATAGATGCTCCTGAGGATTTCATTCAGTTTTACTGGTGATTGTGTTTATTCTCTGAATACAAGCATCCAAAATTCCTGAGCTGTAAAGTTTGTGTTTCTTTCCACCAGCAGTCTCAGTGCCCGGGCTTCGTTCTTGGATTGCTCAAAGCTGGGTATCCACATCTCTCGGGGGGAAGGCCAGCCTGTGTTTGAGGATGAGAACCAGAAAGTTTCAGGTTTGGGGCAGCTGAGGTGATTAACCTGAGCATTCCAGGTCTGTGGCAGCCATCCCTGCAGTGGAGAGAAAAAAAAACAAGGAAAAAAGAAATATAAAAAAAGGAGGAAAGAAGTTATTAGGAACGCCCAAAGAGGGACTATGTTAACAAGCCATTGAGCAACCTCATAGACGTTTATCTTCCCATCACAGGTTCCAGCCACGTCCCTGTGGATTGCCCATCCCTTCCAACTCATTTTAATAACTTCAAAGGCTTTCTTGGCCTCTCTTCTACCAGCCAATCATTTAACATACTGCTGAAATTGCCTCCTGCAAAAATTTGGCCTAATGGTGTAAGACACCTGTAGGATACTATAACCAATGGTGACTACAACCATTATTTTGATCCACATTGATAACTGATCTGATGGAGAGCTTTAAAAAATAGCTCTAGATAGCAGCTAAACTTTGAAAACTTTAAGGAATACAGTAATTAAAATGAGTGGCTATCAGATCAGAGGTGTATGTAGAGTGCCCTGCTTTATTCTGATTCGAAAGCCAGTAAAATCTACTCAGGTAGCAGCCTCTGGGAAAGAACAGCCAATTTCAGAGCCTTCAAAGTGGCTTTCCAGGTTCATTGCTGAGATCCTTGCAAGACTGCAGTGTGCTGAGCATCCTTGTAAGAGAGCTTGTCTCAGATGGACTCTACCAGGAAAACATCCAGAAGATTTAGACCTAGAGAAATAGGTCCAGCTCCTCGCACAACTGCTCATTTTCAGCTTAGACATCAATGTTTAGTCAACAAACACAGCCACAGGTAATGGCATTTTGTTGCTCCAGGCTTGCATGCACCCACGCACACATAGAAATAGAGAATCAAGGAGTATTTAGACTAGGATAGACCACTAGAAATCATCTGGTCCAATCCCCTGCTCCAAACAGGTCTAATCAGACCTGGTCACTCAGGATCATATGTTTTGAATATCTCCAGGGATGGAGATGCCACAACATCTCTAGGTCACCTATTTCAGTGTTTGGCCACCTTCAAGGTTGGTCATCTGAAGTTAACATTGTCAGCCACCCTTCCTCCCTGAATAGTTCAAGCATTCTGCTATGAAGGTCACCAGCTCAACCGTCTGCGTGGAAGAGCACCAGTAAACATGTCCATATCAGGAATATATGTCCTGGCCAAGCACAGTCTTCTGCCAAGCCGTTTTGGCATGAGGATGCCCAACTCAACAACACCACAACACCAGCTGTTGCAGGCTACCTGAAACTCTGGTAATGAAATTTCCCCATGTAAATCTGAACCTAGTATCCTTTCAAAACCTCCCTGGCAAAAAAAAGGACAAAGTTACAGTACCTTTTCTTCCCTCCTGATGTTTTCCCATACTCTGTTACACACCATGCACTCAAAGGTGTCAATGTAATTGTCCTGCGTGATATCCTGCACTCCCCACTTGCGTTCCTTCAGAGCAGTAAGCAGCCTGGGGTTGGAAATGTTCCCTTTCAGTTTCCATTCAAGGTAAGCCTCATACTCTCGGTCATTTGTATCCAGACTCTTGATGTAGTGGGCCAGCTCCCGAGGATGTGAAAATCTAGATACCAGGATTGCACTCTTGTTACTAGGAAGCCAGTCCACAATGCTGGGAGAGCCATAGTACACTGGGACTACCCCTAGTTTCAGTGGCCGCCAAAGCTTCTCAGTGATGTAATCATCACAAACAGCATTTTCAAAGGCAAGAATGAACTTATACTGTGCTATTATTTTATAGAAGTTTGGATCGTCCATGGCAGATGGATTTCTGAGATGCTGAGGAAGGTCCCTGTTATGCAGGCATTCCCCATAGGAATCCACTTCGATGTGGCACATGAGCTCACGCACATAGCTGTCCCGGTCAGAAGGAGGGTTGCAGTCAGACTGCACATACACAAGTGGCGCAAGCCTCTTCCTCAAGCTGTTCTTCTTGTGCAGAGGGATCATGTACCTCAAGGACTTCAGGACCTCGACACCCTCAAGGTACTGGGTGGTCAGCGGTAGGTGCGAATGACGGCTAAACGTTGCAGTGTGGTTGAATAAGGTGATGGTTGGTTTGTGAAAGAGCTTATAGTTGTTTTTCGGTGACTCTTCATGGAAAAGGGCCCAATCATGATGGCTTTTACGAGGGAGAGGCAGGCTGTCTACACTGAAGTCAGTACCTAACAAAAACAAACAGTATTTAGTCTGCACTTATACAAAGATGTCAAGCTGAAGTCCATTGATACAAAAGTCCTTTGAAGATCCCTGCAAAACACTCTGCATCAACATAGAGAATTTAACTCTTAATTAAGCAGGTTTTGCCTCTTATCCCATTGTCTTTACATAAAAAATCATGTAATATGGTTATACACACTGTAGAAAAAAGTGTCCTTAGTGTTTCTTAATATTTTCACTGAAAGCAGTAGTGGGATAATAGTGTTTAAGAGTTTGCCTGACCCAAAACAAGAGGCACCCATTTTGTATTTTACTGGACGTGGTGTTATCAAGAACTGTTGTAGATCATTTAAAATAGCACTTAGCTGATCAACCCTATCTATCAAAAAGACAGTTTTGATTTAATACCAGCCCCATAATCATTGCATTTATGACATTATAAACACATAAGACAAAGAGAATAATTCATGTGTAGACAGATGATGGGTATAATGGATAAAATGTTCAACAGCAGAAGTATCTGGGGAAGTGGGATCAGCAGTTAACACTGGAAATGGTTTACTTTCAGGTCATATTAGTTTTAAGGCCTCTTATATCAAAAGTTCACCACCAATTCAATATTTTAATACACAAAAAATGAGACTAATAAGACACTCAGTAATCTGGTTATATAAATAAGACAGTAGATCCTATTGCCTCTGTCCAAGAATGCAGAATGGTTAGTACAGGGCTGAATTTGCTTCTGGTAGCAAAACAACCCAAAGGATGCCAAAATGTTGACCAGCCTTAAGGGAAAAAAAAAAAAAAACCAAGAATGACTTGAAGTCTTGAAAAGACATTGTACTGTGGAGACTTTGGAATCCAATATATGTAGTTCATTAAAGGGGAAATTATTAAGAGGAATAAGAACTACACCAGCTGCTTAAAAATATTATTTGCTTCCTCTTTTTCTGATGCATTGCAGTGATGAGAGAACATGATAGAAAGTAAAAGTGAATTCGATTTTCAAAGGAATAACTTATAAGTGATTTTGAATAACTTCAAAATCATTTGATTTTGAAAACATTCTGTTCCAAGTAATGCCAGGAAAGCAGCAGTACACATGGATGACAAAGGAATACTATGGATTGAAGCCATAGCTTTTCAGGTCTCTTGCACAGTTGTTCCCTCCATGGGGCAATAGCAGAGAGAAGCCAAGAGGGTGGAGAATGGGAAGGAAAATGCACAAGAGAGAGACAAAGAAAGGGATGAGAGAAAAATAAAAGTGGAACACGTAAAACTTACTAAATAAGGAGAGAATTAGGCAAGGAGAAACTTTGAGAAAAATGCATTATAGATAAAAGCACATCAAAGTGACTGATTCTAATATAACATTTAATCTCATCCCAGTAAGTAGACAAAAGCTTTTAAGGATTAAAAGGAAGATAATAACAGCATGTTACCTACCCTGCTAGATGAAGGAAATTAATAAACTTATGAGAGAATAAAGCAGCACAAAAGATTATAAGTGTGAGCAATTTCAACTTCCACACTATTAATTAAGACATCTTAAATGTATAGCAAAGTGCAGCAGAGAATGACAGATGCTGTCAGGATCAGTTCTGCATCTTTAGAGGTCTTCCATCCAGGATTAATGCTGAGGACTTAACTCCCTAGCTCATGCTATAGATAAACCTGTGTAATGTGTGTGACACTGAAAAGATAAAACTCAGAAACTCCCCAAAATAGTCTGAAACGGCTATAAAGTGGTTTCCAAAAAGGAGATGGTGACAGTTGACATAGTCATCACCCATACCTATGGGTTTCCCAGACAATAAACAGAGATAAGCTGCTGGAAAGCAGAGGTTTCTAGCACACCAGGTCTGCTGGAGACCACTTGTACACCCTTTTCTTTGCCTAACATCCTTTTCAAGTTTTGGACCTTTCCCTTCCTCACTACTTCGCTGGCAAAAAATTACGTGAAAATTGAGGCATGTTCTTTGGAAGGTGAAACTGTGCCCTGTTCCAGCCTCAGCAGGAGGACGCAAATGTTCAGGTTTTCACTCACCAGGCTGTTGGAAATTCTGGAACACAAAGCTGTGCCTTTTTGCTGCCCTACTGAAAGCACATCAAGGGCACAGTGTGTGCATATGTTGTGGGGGAGGTTAGGACATTTTCAAGTCTTACTTCCTGCTTTTCCTAAGTTAGTGTGTATGTGTGTGTGTTTGTAAGGCAGCAGCGTTATTTTTTGCTTTTAGTATCACTATTAGCTTTCTGTCTGAAGTTCTTAACATTATGTGATGGTGCGTTGTGGTTTCAAAATAGGGATTTTTTTTCATATTTTAACACTTCTCTTTATACTTAATTCCAAATCAGCATGATTAGAAAAAGAAAAAAAAAACTGTTAAGAGTCTAGTATAGACCCTCAAAACTATGTAAGTAAATCACGTCCACAGGGCTGCTAAAAAAGAACAGTTACTGTTCTGCTAATGCTAGAGCAGACAAACAGAATTACTGCCAGAGAGCAAAAATACAAGTATTTACAGCTTTCATGTGATGTGAACCTGACTTTCCTTTTCTTTAATTAGGTCAGCTTCTCATTCCTTTGTGGTTCTTCCTTCTCTTTCAGACTTGGCCACTGTGCTACCAACAGACAACAATGACCTACTTGGAGCTCCGAGCAGATGAATGATGAGAAGATTTTCATTCACTGTTAACTACATCAAAGCCCTTTTTCACCCTGTGTTTCCAATTCACTTGTATCTGCCCTTAGTGAATGAAGATCAGAACTGTTTTGTTTTGTTTTGTTTCGTTTCCAGACAGAGGAGCTGAACCTACCGCACAGAAACACATTTTTACTTTATTCTTGCAACTAAAATTCAGTTTTTCCCTGAAAAGTAACTCCTTGGGAGAAGAAAAAAAAAGGAAGAAAGTTAAAGTCTGCTTTTAAAAGATGTATCTTGTGAGTTTTGTAGACTCACTTTACAGTGCAAGCAACACAGAGTCTCTTACACAGTGCATCCAGCACAGCTCAGAAAGTTGCACTAACTGCTTTTCTCTGTGCAGAATCAATAGATTCCTTTTAGTAAATTCCATTCACAGTCTGCTGGCAATGTCTTGGCAGAAAGGCTGGGGAGCTGCACAGTTACCAGTGAGGGCATCGTATAAAAACAAAGGACTTGCACTAGTGTAACAAAGGCCTTGTAGAAACTTTCCAAGGGCTGACAAGCCAGAAGACTGGGAAAAGCTGGCTTGATGTCAGACTGTCTTTTCAGGACTTGGAAGCAAAGAAAATGATCATTTCTCTCATAAACAGAGCACACTTGTGGAAAGCAGAAAGAGACAAGGCAAGAGTCACCTCACAGATATGCATGGTCACTTTGCAGAGCTCCAGTGTATTAAATCTGCATCTCTAGACCTCTGTGGATGATATGCAAAGCTTAACAACTCAAAATATGCATGTTTTCTGTTCCTTGCCTACAGTATGTAGTTCCTATCTACAGTAGTTAATCTGTAAAAGACATGATGGGACAGGAGGAAAAGTCACACTTTTTGAAAGAATCATCTCCTTACCATAGAACAGAAATGCTCTTGTCATCTGATGGTGCTGGTAGGTCCTGTTGATAGTAAAGAAACAAATATCCTCTCCACACTGACCCAACCTCCCTGTCTCTCCAGTCAGAGGAGACCACCAGAGCAAGATTGGATAGTGATTTCCATCAGTCTCTATATCAGCCTCTGTCCTGAAGCTGCCACGAAGTTCTTGCTTCTTAAACGGAAAAGCAAGTCTCTGCTCAGGCTTCAACAGGCCACCCTGTAAAGTGGAGACTACTGCAGCCTTCTTCTCTGAATTGCCCAGTTCAGTGATCACCTTCAGGGAAAAGAACACACATATATCACAGGGTGTAAGTGTCACCACCAGGACGCTCTCTTGTCAAATCAGAGGTCTAGTAGCAAGCAGTAACTGAGCCCTCACGTGATGTTTCTGTCAAACGTATAAGTGGACACATTTCACTGACTGCAGTGGCTGCCCAGGCGACTTTACAGCAGAATAGGGAGGAAATTTGTGTGCAGGAGACAGGAAATATATTTCTGGATAGATGTATAACCAAGTCATGTAAGATTTAACAGTTACTTTCTCCCTGGAAATTTATAAAATAGAGCATAGCCCTTCAGCACAGCCTATTTCCAGACTTCTTCTGGAAATATGCCACAAACAAGCAGCAAGCCAACTATGTGGCCATCTGTGCCCACCCCACCTTTGTGTGGCGGAATATATCAAACAGAGATGAGTCTTAAAGACAGTCATGTTTCTATAGCTTCTCAGACAGTCACAGGAGAGAAACTCCCTCAACATCTGCAGAGAAGAAGAGACTATTACAAGCTGTGGAGTTGCAGATCAGAAATCCAATGAGGAACCTTAAAACTCCCAACTCATTGGAGAAGGCTCCAACACTGCTCATCATCATCCAGAAGACGAAAGTCCACAAAAAGAAGGAGTCCTTGGGAGCTGTGGTGCCCATGAAGCCACCACTCTTGTCTACAAGTAGTACCAGTAATAAAAGTGTTACTGGGCAGAAAAATCTGCTGAGAGGATACATGAAGCAGCAGAAATGCTGCAAATAGCATGGAGGATACACAGCAACTACTCATAGCTTTAGTGGTGCTCAAACCTTCCTGCTGCTGTGCAAACAGTATTTTGCATGTGCATCTTCATGGGCAGCACCTAATATCATCCCGCAAACAGCTGCAGCAGCCTCGATCCACCAGACAGCTTCGGCTCACAGCACTTGGACTCCAGACAGCTCTGAAGGAGGATATTGGGAAGCAGGAGAGTGTTGTTTGTGCTGAGTTGGTTAGAAGCATCTATTTTCCCTGATAGTTTTATTGGTTGCATTTATTTTGCTGTTTGCTGTGTCATTTCGTCTTACTGTGCAGTAAAACACAGTGATTGTCAGTAGACTAAATAGCCTCTGTGAAACACAGGATGCTGGAGCACACACAGGAGGCTGTGCAGAGTGCAGCTGTACGGAACAAGGCAGAAAATACTCCCATCCTGGCATGCAAACAGGATCCTGGCTGCAGGAAAGATTCGTGTGTCTGATGGTTCAGAAAGGTATAGTTACAGCAATATAGCTGAAATTAGTCTAGAAGTAACACGTTGTGGTTTCTCCAGCCATACGGAAGTCATGGTTTCTCCATGTCCTTTCTGTACGCATATTTTGCCCTGGCAGAATTTAAGGAATCTCTGTGCTTGTGCAGAAAAACGGGTTGCTCTCTCTGAACTGCTAAGGCCGAGACATCCCCAGTATATGCACAAGAGGATGGGCACAAGAACACAGGCACGGGATACTCCCTCCAGTGGAAAGTATCAGGATGACCATGGACAATTCACTGTGCAGTGAATCCTGCCAAATGTAAGCCCTGAGACAGGCAGGGCAGCTCTAAGCAGACCGCAAACTGATCTGTGGAGCGGCTGTGGAGTCACAAACCCTCCCAGAAAAGCTGACTTTCCAGTGCTGTCCCCTGGCTAGAATGGCCACACAGCCATGGGATGCTCTGTTCCAAAGAGCAGAACCAACACAGACCACTGAGGTGACAGTAACTGACCCAGAGAGCTGGTTCTAGCTTGGAGGAGGCATGGGGATTGGACAGCCCCTGTCACTGAAGCTTCTCCTGAAGTCTCCGTTCTTGCTTATCTGAGTTACTGGTCTGAACTACAACCTCAATTATGGGCCCAACCCAAGTGCAAAGACTTCTCTGGGATAGATCTTGGCCTCCTTGGGGTGCATCAAGAAGAGCGTCTCCAGCAGGTTGAGGGAGAGGGTCGTCCCCCTCTACTCAGCCCTGGTGAGGCCACATGTGGAGACTGTGTCCAGTTCTGGGCTCCGCAGTACAAGAGGGATGTGGAGCTGCTGGAGAGAGTCCAGCGCAGGGCTACCAGG
>JAUBOD010000815.1:790300-810588 GCA_032353885.1 Nothura maculosa | reverse complement strand
TGACGTCACGCGGCGCGTGCGCGGAGGTGGCCGCGGGGGGCGGCGCGACATGGCGGCGCCGGAGGGGGGGGGGGGGGCGGCGCGACATGGCGGCCCTGGTGGTGGGGAGAGAGGGAGGCCTGGCCGCCTCCTTCCCGTCGTGTTTGTTTGTTTTTATAAAAGACATGAGCAGAAAAATCGCGTGTTTACAGGGACAGGAAGGAGTGGGCGGATATTGAGCCCGTGCCTCAGAACGACGGACCGAATCCCGTGGTGCAGATCATCTACAGTGAGAAATGTAAGCTGTGCTGGGCCTCGGCTGAGGAAGTTACGGTGTGAAACCATTAGCACCGGTAATGTGCAAAAGCCCAGCGGCTCCCAGGTGTTCTTCTCGTGTGTGGCGTCACTGTGAGCCATGCAGGTTAATATATATCCCAGTTGGGCTTCAGAGTGTAGCCCTTACGCCCAGCCGCTCCAGCGCCAAGCTTTGACCTGGAAATTCATTAGCCAGGCTGCTATTTTTAAGCCGTAAGGCTTTCACGTAGCAATACAGCCAGAGCTCACGAGCAGGGACATACCGAGCTGCTGCATGGGGACAGACAGCCAGGCACGAGACTAAGGACACTCTTCCAAAGCACATTTTAAAACACTTCTGCAGCTTTTCAGTTTATTAACACTGCTGTTGTAGGCTTCAGGAATTGCTGCTGCCGGAGCAGTGTGTGTCACAGCCCTCAGGAAGGATTCCTGAAGTATATAAGGTGACTCCAAGGAGTTACTGACCCGAGCCCTCAGCCGAGCTGCTTTCCAAGCCCCTGGGTAATGCGCTGTCTGTTCTCTGTTCAGTCCGAGATGTGTATGATTATTTCCGGGCTGTCCTGCAGCGGGATGAGAGAAGCGAACGAGCGTTCAAGCTAACTGCAGATGCCATTGAGTTAAATGCTGCAAACTACACGGTTTGGTGAGTGGTGATCTCAGTGTTATTGCTGTAACCAGTGCATTGCAGCCCCTCTCTGTGATAATTCTATTATTATACTCAGCCTGAGACAGTTACATTTGCATCACGGGGTATTGGAAGCTTCCAGCAAGCTCTTAAGAAGAGCCCACTTTCAATATCTTCCATATCTTGTTGTGATTTATTCTCGTTTGGTTTTGGGAGTGTTACCACAGCAGGCAGGAAAAGCCTAACTTTTTAAAATCAGATCTTAAGTCACTTGCCTGATAACGTGAGCTTACCAAAATGTTGGGACCCCCCAGCTGGCTTCAAGAACAGGCTCAGAAGCCAAATAGCTGTTAGTTGTTGGGTTTCAGTTGCTGTTTGGGTAGTGCATTTTAAAAGAAATATCCGTTTAATGTTTATGTAGAAATGAAAAAATGAGTTTCTGCTATTTGGGGAAGAACTTCTTAACCCCCAAGTGTTGAAACCTCTTGTGTGTTTTTTCATGCTAACTTAACACAAAGCAGAATTTTACCTTTTATTTTACTATTTTAAGTATATGGCAATAGTTTCTATAGTGACCTAACTAATGCACATAGGTTGATTTGAAAATTAGGATTACTGTGGTCTTAAATAACATACGTAACCAGTTGTGTTCCACTTGCTGCCAACTGTTCCACAATTGAATGGCCTTTAACTGAATTGGATATGTTGTGGTATATTTTATTACATGCTTTATGACTTTCTAAGTATTACAAAAGCCTTTGTTCTTGGTTCTTCTGTGCTATTTGCAAATTTTACAAACCTCCTGTCAACAATTATTGCTGGACTTTATACAGGCATTTTCGGAGAGTCCTCTTGCAGTCTTTGGGAAAAGATCTCCATGAGGAACTTAAGTATATTACAGCTATTATTGAAGATCAGCCAAAGAACTACCAAGTCTGGTAAAGCCACCTTTTCATTTCTTTATGTTTCTGCTGAGTTTTGTTCCTCTTATCTGCAGTATGTTGCAACTGTTGATCCTGAAAGTGAATCCTCCATCCTTCTACCACCACACACAGGAGTTAAATAGAATTTGTTTCATTTAGCCAGCAATTTGTTACATGTACCAGCAATTTGTTCTGAATTTGTTCTAAATGTATGTTTATGACATGCCAAAATGGTCTTGTTTTATTTTAACTCTAATTTTTAAATTGTCAGAATCTGACAGACTCAAAACGAAATAGCATACTGAATGACAAGTGAGTACATTTCCTTTATTGGCACTTAGAGTTCATTTACCTGTTGCTTGTCCCAAATGAATGTGAACTGGAGAACATAGCAGTGTTCTCAGTGCTAGAGGTAATATATGGTACTACAAAATTTTATTCTGATGAGCACTTGGGTCTCATCAAATTTGAATCTGGGAACTTACCAGCTCAGGTAAATGAACTTGTCAGAAATGAGATGTTTTACCAGTATGTATGTTTCATAAGAATTTGTTGCGTTAGGTGTTTGTATTGTATATTTTTCAGGATCACGTGGAAAGTTTGGGATATTTATTTGAAATATTTAAAAGATTTTTGGACTGTTCCAGAAGTCACTTCCTCTGCTTGTCATTAGGCATCACAGACGGGTACTGGTCGAATGGCTGCAGGATCCATCTCAAGAGCTTGAGTTTATAGCTGACATTCTTAACCAAGATGCCAAGAATTACCATGCCTGGCAGCACAGACAGTGGGTTATTCAGGTATCTTATCCATGGAACTGTATCTTACTAAATGTCTTCCTCAGCTGGTTAACTTTTGCTTCATTAATACAACCTCAATGGATTGTATAAAAACAGAGCATTTTAGCTGAAAGAAAAAAAAATGCCTTTCAGTGGATGGGAAGTCTTAGGTTTAAGCTTACCTTCCAGCAATTTATGAAGATCTGCACTTGGCCACTTTCTCTTGAAGTTTGGTAGTTGGCTATTAACATTATTTGTAACATGTTGCTAGTGTACATTTCCTTATGTTTCTTAAAACTTTGGGCTGAGTTCTTTTAAAAAATTCTCTGTATCTAAAGTGCAAAAAGCTTAGGATCAAGTAGAATGTTTTGGAAAGAAAAAATCTTCTGACTGTGTCTTTTTGCCCTCCTTCCCTTTCTTCTAGGAGTTCAAGTTGTGGGATAATGAACTGGAATACGTAGACCAGCTTCTGAGGGAGGATGTGAGAAACAACTCTGTTTGGAACCAAAGGCACTTTGTAATTTTCAACACCACGGGCTATGATGATCCAGCAGTCCTAGACAGAGAAGTCCAGTAAGTAGTGCTGTTTATTCCTGAATTCTGCATTACAGGTGAGTAACGGAATGCTTTCACAGTTGTTGATTCCCTTGAGCCTGTCCTGGTTTTAAAGCAGCTCTTGGGCACTCTCATGGATAACAAGTCAGGAGCCTGTGCACATGTGAGCATGTCTAGTACTGCCAGCGTGTTTACCTGTTTGTCTCTTCCTGTCATGCTCTGGAAACAAAACAGCTGGCATTTTGCAGCCCACGTCTTAAAAGTAAATCAGGCTGCATGAGAATATCTTATATCCTACCCAAAATACTGAGCTAGAAAGTTTGGAAAGAGAAGCCCTGTTTGTCCTTCACTAGTGTAAGTGTGCTGTAACTGTGCTAAGTTGCTGGTTTATTTGTATAGCAGTTGCAATAATTGGATTAAAACCTGGGCAGAGCTTCTGGTAGGATGTATCATCTCTTATTAGGCATCTCATATGGCTAGAAAAAGGAACAAACTTGGAAAAATATGTTGTCAGTACCAAAATGACTACTTAAGTGCTGGCTAGTTTTAAGGAAACACTGATTCGGAAACTGTTCCAGAGAAACGTGTTTGTGATTGAAGACACTCTGGGCTTTGAGGCATTTATATTATTGCAGGTAGTGTTAAGAGAAATCTTGCCTGGCTTTCACATCTCAGGGCACTGGTCAGGGCTGGCAGGACAGGGCTACAAATATGCAACAATATTTGTAGAAGTAACAAAAAGAAGGTACTGCAGTTTTTGAGTTATGCTTTACAAGGAAGACAGAGAGCTTGAATAGACACACTTAAAAAGTGAATAAATAAAAGGTTGAATATGTTGGTAATAGAAGATCCTCCGTAATCACTGCTGCTGATGGATATCTCTACATACTGATGTGAAGCTGGCCTTTTCCACCTGAATTGTGGCCTCGTGGCATGAAACGTGACAGGCAGCTGTTGTTGCTTTATGTTTGGAGGTGTTTCCTCACTGCTGCTTCTGTGTACTGAAACTGCTGCAGGAGGCAGTGTGAGGTTACAGCTCAGGCTGTGCCTTTCTATGGGTCTTACCAGGTACAGGTGTTTGAGTTCATAACACAAGTTCTGCAAATAGGTACCTTGCAATAATAACAACATAAGCTGACACTGTGCCTCTATCACTCTAGCCCTTTCCAGTGCCTCCTTGTTCAACTTCACACGCGCTGAGCATCAAGACACAAGTTATTCTTTTGTTCTGCTATGCCATGAGACTATGTCATGTTACTTCCTATTTTTGGAGAAGAAGCTAACAAACTTAATTTTAAGGATTGATCATTATTGTACAAAATTCATCAAATGAAACCAATTTAGAGCAGTTCTCACAACACCTGGCTGTTTGAAGCCTGCTGTTATGTGTCAGGACACTCCAAGACCTCAGTGAGATGATTGACAAAAAGATTCTGGAATAGAGACTAGACAGAGGTGCTTGGGAGAGAGCAGGACACATTCAGATCGTTTCTAACTGAAATGTTGCATTTGCATTCACATTTGTTATCTTTTTCTCACAGGTACACCCTGGAGATGATCAGAGCAGTGCCACATAATGAGAGTGCTTGGAACTACTTGAAAGGGTGAGGCAACCTTGTGTGGAGAGCAAAGAGAGAATCTGTGGAAAGTGCCTCAAAGTGCTGGTTCCCTTTTCCTTGTGTCTGTGTACTGACTTATTGCTGTCCCTCAGTAGCTTTTCAGTTTTCTCATCACATTAGGCAGGTAGAAACTTTTGTGAGGATGATACATTAATCTCTGCATAACTTCCCACATACTTTCTAGCAGTGTAGTTCTTGTGGGAAGACTGTAAGTGTTTCTCATGCTTTGAAAACTTGACCTTGTAATGTTAACTGGTTTCAAGAGTATGGAGCAGGAAATAATGAGTGTGTTTTCAGTGTAGTTTCTTAGCAGAAATTACACTTAGCAGCTGAGAGTAACTATACTGGCTTATTGCAAATTGCAGCTGTGTTGCTGTGTTGTATTTATTTTGCTTGCTTGCTGCCTCACGTGTTTTTGCATCCCTTAATGTGAAAGTGTTCTCCAAAGAAGTCAGTCACAACCAAAATACAATTCTTAGCACCGAGTTTACTAGCATTATTTTTCAAGCCTATTAACCTCTGTTCTAGGATTCTCCAGGATCGAGGTCTTTCAAAATACCCAAACCTTTTAGAGCAACTGTTGGATTTACAGCCTAGCCACAGTTCACCCTATCTGATTGCCTTTCTTGTCGACATCTATGAAGATATGCTCGAAAATCAGTGTGATAACAAGGAAGAAACACTGAACAAGGCATTAGAGGTAGGTTTGGAGAGCTTGGGTTTCTTTTCAGAGATAAACTGTTGCTTTCTTATGGTCAGATCACATGGGATTAACAAGTAACCTCTGCCATTTAAAGAAATTTAATACAGATGTATGAAGACTTGAAAGACTTTTTTCTTTAGTGAATCTTGTCCTCAAAATGCCTGTATTTTAAAGAACCTAAAATTCCCTTTCCACTTCTTTGATCTGTTTTAAAAAGCTGATGCTAGGCTTAAAGGCCAGCTGAAAATCTGAGGGGATCAGTAAGGGATATCAGGTACCATTTCTTACAGAGCATAAATGACTTCTGAAACATTGCACTTTAGGGTTCCTATTCAGAGAACTCCTTGCTGTATAGTGGCTTCCAAGAAACTCTTCATTCACTGTGTTTTTTTCAAGCCAAACCAGAATGAATGATAGCATCACAATACTTGCCCAGAGCCTGCTTGCTCCAAAAAACACATTTACCAAAAATTTTCCTTTCCTGTGTTTTGGGACCAGTGTCTAAAGGTGAAATTACACCTCCCAGTTTCATATCCTTTAAAGTTACTTCCCTGAGTTTGGCTTTTGCACATATTCAGGCCTTAAAGCTGCTACTGCTAAGTAGTATGTCTTGTTTTTGCTAAACAAGACATAAATACATGAAAATTGTCTAGAGCATCTGTGGACAGTATTGATATGCTGTGAATTGAGTACGTTGTGCCTAGCAAGCAGCCTTGACTTCTATGTTTGACCTCAGCAGATGCAGAAATATTTATGTAGTAGCAGCTCTAACAAATTGTGAGAGTTTTAGACCTAAGCTTTCAAAATATTTTGGAAGGCCCATGAGGAAGCAGCTCCAGTCACTGCATTTGGAGTACTGAAAACAAAATAACAGCTTGTCTGACCCTTTGTTTTGGACATGTATTTTACTAGAAATCAGCCAGGTTTGTCCAGGGGTGACCAGCTTGCCCTGTGGGTGCATCCTTCCCCACAGTTGGATCTGCTGGCAGATTGCTGGTGTTTGCTGATACTAATGGCATCTCAGAATGTGTTTTCTCAGAGTGTGCATCATTCCATGGCATGGGCACTGCTCTTCCAGTCACAGTCAGATCTAGTGGCCACAGGCAAATCCTGTCCTGATTTACCCGTTTTCCAGTTTCCATTCTTTGATATTGACTTACTGTCCAGTTGGTTTCACTTGGCTGCTATTGGCTGATTAGCCTGTGAATAAAATATAGTTTATTGGTACAAAATGAATTTCTAAGGCTGCCTGACCCATGTATTTTATAAAGATAATTAAGGATTGCTTAATTTTCATGTAACACTTGTCCGCGTCTCAATTCCTTCTCAGCTGTGTGAAATTCTGGCTAAAGAAAAGGACACCATCCGAAAGGAATACTGGAGATATATTGGCAGATCCCTCAAGAACAGGCACAGCCCGAGCACTGAACAGAGCCTGCCAACAGAGAAGCAGCAGTAACCAAATGTGAAAGAAAACAGTGTTAAGTTCTTGAGCTGTCCTAAAGGAATACCAAGGAGGGGACCATCAGCCTGTATGAAATGCTGTGTAGTTTTCCCTGATCATGAGGTATTGTAACAAGAAGTGGAGTGCTGCAGCCATAGTGAAGAAGGCAGACATAGTCCCTTGAGTCGCTGCTGCCTCTGTTGATGGCTATTGGTGAAATGTACCAAATAAAAGACTTACTTCGTAGTAAATAATTTAGCAAGTTTAACTCTATGTATTTATTGAAAGGTACTAAACCCATTTCTTGCACTCTGGCTTGTCTGGTTCAGGGCCCTCTCTCCCAACACTGTCATGTCAGGCTCTGCAGTGATGACTGCTAGTAGCTCTGTTAGATGTAAAGTAACCTTGTTCCCATGACTGCAAGCAGGAGCTGCTGCCGTGTGTGGGAACAGCTCCGCAGCACTGACAACACATGTTATTGTATGAACTAACAGCTACTGTCTTGTAATAAAAACAGATGACTTTAAAACATTTCAGACCAATATTGTGTGTGTTGCTGTTTTTTGTTTGTGTTTTTTTATTTTTTCGTGGACGTGTGTAGCTTCGTGAATGTTAGGCTTTTTAGGGGTTTTAGAGCTTCTTGCATTAATACATATTTTGCCTTGATGTGTTCTGATCACAGACACTTTAAATGTTCTACATAGAAGAACTGGCCTTGCACAGTTGGGAAGTGATCTGAACATCTAGCAAAACCTGCTCAGATTCTTGGCGTCCTGTTCAGCCAACTGAAAAGTGTCAGGGAGTTTCTTCACCTTTTGTGTATGTATTTACAAGCAGACAAAACACAAGTAATACTATAACTGGTTTTATTACATTATGCTCCCGAAACTGCAAAGTTAGGAAGGGGGTTGTTGGAGGTCTTTCCACAATAGATGCCTCGGTTTCGCTGTTCCTGTGGGCTTTGATTCCTTCCCTATGCATATATTCCGTTGAGAATTTGTGTGGGTTTGTTTTTTTTTCCTAGCAGTTGAAATTTTCCCTTCACTGCATAACTGCTCAGTAAGTGCACACCTGCAAAGAAGGCTGCTGCATCTGACTTGTTTGGAGTAAACAGCTATTACAAACGGTGTTCTTAGCGTAGAGTGCTCGTCTAATGTGACATGCTTTTGAACATGGAGGGGAAAAAATGAGTAATAGTGTTTGCACCATAAATGAAATGCATAATACCAACCATTGGAAGCTGAAGTCACAGGTACAGCATGCTGCAGATAATTTTCACAAGGTTAAACCAGGCTTAGTCAATGCATTCCTTAAAACAGCGCTTGGGGAGTAGAACTGATAGAACTGATAGTAGAACTATAATTTTTTTTTCTAATTTCCTAGCAGTAAAGAAAGCATTTTTAAAGCAATCTATAAAAACTTAACATGAACTTGTAGATTTTGGAGAAAAGCTTTTACTGGTTGTTGTTTTTATTCTGTACTTGAATCTCCAGCTGAGAACCCCCTAAAAATATTTCTAGGCAGTTGAATGTTTTCTAATTGGAAGTACACTAAAATTTGAAAAGCCCTGCCTCAATTTTGTGACAGCCCAGATACACTGAGCCCTCCAAACTGAGAATGACAGGCTGCCTTACTACAGCTTGCAGATGTAGCTACCCAGCTTGTAATTTAAAAAATGGCTCTGAGGCAGAACCTGATGGAATTAAAAGCTTCTCATCTGAGGCAAAATGAATAATGAACAGCCAAATCTTACATTAGGAAGCAGTGCATTACCTTAACCTACAGGTATTGCTGGTGATGCTGCCTCCTACGATGGGGTGACACATGCAGCTCATCTGTTGTCAGGCCTCATCTGTACAAGAAAAAATACTACTGTTACTGAATGTGGTGATAAAACTACCGTGCACAATTTTATTACAGCCACATCTGTAATAAAAATCTTCAAGTATAAATGGAAATTGTACTGGTACAACTGTCCCTTGTGTGTGTAATTGCATCTGGGAACAGAGAATGGAGAACTGTTGAAGCATGTGAAGTGATTTCCCGTGCCTGCTTTCACTGGAGGGCTTTTGGTGTCTTGTTTAGTGCCTCTCAAAGCTGTTACTCCCACCACTGACTCCCATCTCTGCAATTTGTCTGACAAAACTGTGAGTCCTTTTCTGTCCAGAGCACCTCGGCACAAAACACTCCCTGCCTGGCCTTGCTGAGACAAGTGCTGCATCTCGTGCTGCATTTTTGATGTGGCAGCAGGAACCTCCAGCAAGGATAAGGTTTTTAATTAATTTCCCTAGCGCCGGGAAACACTTCCTTCCATGTGATAGCAGACAATTCATACGGTGCAGAGGTGATAAGGAGCTCGCAGAGAGCTCATGTGCCTCAGCAAGAGCACAAAACACCTCAGAGCTTTCAGCAGTTTGTTTTTAATACGTGAGTATATGAGCAACATGCAGTGGTGTTGGGCTCGCCCAACGGCCTCATGAAGACTGTGGACTTGCCTAGAGGCAAGTTTAAAACATGCACTGGAGACACCACAATTGTGGTTTTCCTACCTTTTATTCATGCCTGGAGTGTTTCTTCATTAAAACGTGGAGCCACATGTCTCAGATGTTATCCCAAATGGTGGATGCAGCACCGGTACAATAAAAAGTGTCCTCCATCCCAGCCCTTGTCTTTTTCCCAACATCAGTGCCTCCAACAGGCTGTTGTTATTGTGGAATGAGGTATGTGCATCACAGTTCTCCTTCTAAGACTCTGTATTTAATTCATGGTCATCCCTGTGCCTTCTGGATTGATGGCAGGTTTCCATAGCACAGCTTCTGCTTAAGGTAGGTTTATTTGGAAAACTTGAGTAATGTGATATTTGGCTTATTTGGGGCAAAACTAGGCAGTACGTCATTTTACTTTTAGTCCACAGGTGTCCAGTATGCTGCAGTATATATATATATTTTTCATGTAAATAACAATCTTTTCTGAGTATCTCAAGATGAAATTACTTTCTCTGTCCTTAAGGAGCTAGTGTGAGACTTTTGATAAAATATATTCTAACAGTAACAGGTAGGAAAATGGCATTTGAATATAACAGCAACATGATTTTTGCCCTTTTCAGGTTCTTTCCAGAACCTGACAGCCTGGGCTGGCCTCTTTAATTCTGTCTTATGATTAGCACTGCCATTTCAAAATACTCAGCACATGAACAGCACATGAAATCTCTAAAGTGACTGGTAAAATTTGTCTCTGTAAGTCATTTTCTATTCAAGGGTTCAAAAGGAGCAATCTGTCCCTGCTACAAATCACAGATTCATCTCTACTCTTTCTTTTCTGCCCTTTTTTCTTATCTAATGCACCACTTGACTTAAGAGCATACACCCTTCAGACACAAGAAATCTTGGAAGAGGCTCTAAGGAGCTTTACTCTACACCTGAAGTGATGCTCTTGACACAGTCGAGAAAGAATCATTTCTATGACTCTGAGACCTACTTCTGCCTGCTTAGAAAAGAATACCTTGCCTTCTGCTGCTGGAATAGACCCTAAATTCAAATATATATATATATATATATATATAGGTTTACACAATGGTATATAAAAAAGCATAAAGATTCACCTAGAAACCTCACCTCAGTATGTTTCTGCGAAAAATCCTAGGTAAGCTCCTTGCGGCTGGGGCTGTGTGTTTCACTATAGATTTCAATTACATCATTGTTAGGTCATTCTCAATTATCTTTGAAAGGTGAGGGCAAACAGGAGAGGTGCATGAGAGCTGAAGAAAAAGAAAAAAAAGCCAATTTCACTCTAGTTTTCAAAACAGAGATCTACAGGACAATTAACCTCCTTCATCCCTGGAAATAGCTCATCCTGGATAGCATTTCCAAGCAGATGAAGGGAAAGAAGACGGTCAGGAGAGATCCTCCTCCTCTATGCAGCCCTGGAGAGGCCACCTCTGGAATTTTGTGTCCAAGCCTGAGCTTCCCATGAAGAGGGACATGGAGCTCCTGGAGGAAGCAGGAGACTGGTAGGATGGGGAAGGGACTGGAGCATCTCTCTGCGAGGAGATGCTGAGAGAGCTGGGGCTGTTCAGCATGGAGGACACTGAAGCGAGATCCTATCAATGTGTTTAAGTATCTATAGGGTGGACATAACGAGGGTTCAGCCTCTTCTCAATGTCCAGTGATAGGATGAGAAGCAAAAGGCACACACTGAAACGCAGAAGGATCTATCTGAAAATGAGGAATAACTTGCTCACTGGGAGGGTGACAGAGCCCTTGCACACGTTGTCCAGAGTGGCTTTGGTGTCTCCTTCCTTGAGATATTTCAAAGCGTCTGGACACAGTTCTGGCAAAGTGCTCTAGGTGATTCTGCTTGTGCAGGGGGCTTGGACTAGATAATGCCCAGACGTCCCTCCCAACCTCAACTCTTCTGTGATGCAGCTCTGGGATACTTCATCCGTAACTTGTCTATAAGAAGCCATAGGATATATAGGATATATGGTATTTTTGGGGGGAAAGAGATTGTTAACCACTAGATGGCAGTGTGAAATTCACCCTGTGTTCATCCAAGCTGCATGGGGCCCAGAAGTGTTACTGGGGATGCTCTTTCTCCATGCAAACCAATTTACTTCACACCTGCTTAGAGCTGAAGAGCAGCTGTTTGGTGAGCCAGTATGTAGCCACGCAAGGGGCTCAAGCACAGGCCTCCTGATAGGGTCTGTATCACTGAAAACTGGTCGTGTTAATTGGAGGGTCTTAATAAACAGAAATAATGCTTCCACCTCCAAAAGTGGAAACCTTGTATCAGATTTACTAATATTTATGTGTAATTACCTGAGGGGAGAAAGTAAGAAGGATGGGGACAGCTCTTTTCAGTGGTGGCCAGTGACAGGACAAGGGGCAGTGGGTACCAGTTGAAACCCAGGCAGTTCCATGTCCATGTGAGGAGGAACTTCTTCCCTGTGAGGGTGCCCGAGCCCTGGCACAGGCTGCCCAGGGAGGCTGTGGAGTCTCCTTCTCTGGAGATCTTCCCAACCCGCCTGGATGCCGCCCTGTGCTCCGTGCTCTGGGTGTCCCTGCTGGAGCAGGGGTTGGACTGGATGAGCTCTAGGGGTCCCTTCCAACCTCAACCATCCTGTGGTTCTGTGACTTACACTCTGTTGTGTCCTGATGTTGTAAAGTAACCGAGTGACATTAAGACAATTCCTTGTACTTAGAGGGGAATCTGTGGGCTGAAAAGCTACCACATCATCACTGTTAATGAGCAGGGATCTTTGCACTGTGAAGGTGTCTGGTTGTACCCTGACTTCTCATCATTTTATTTTTGAATTGTTCTAAGTAAGCATGTTTTATTAAAGCAGTTACATACTTGCATGGTGTGCTGTCCGAGTCAAACTTCCAACAGATACCAGAAAAGCTGAATAAATGCTTAGGTTGCTCTCGAGAAGCTCTGGAAACTAGAGAAGGAAAAGGAGGTTGTTGCATGTCCTTTTTTCTCTGCCTTTCCGTCATAGCCTGTTACAAGATAAGAAGATGACAAATACATTTTTTTGGTTTTCAAGGACGACACGCATCTCTCCCTGCTCCAGCTTCCATCCACACCACGGATGTGAGTTCTGCTCGCCATCTACTCTCCAGAAGGCAAGGACAGTACTTGCATGCTCGCTAGCTCTGCTCACTTGCCTGCTGCAAAACGAGCCAAAATGTCCATTTTAAGGCACCCAGCTGTGTGATGGGTTTGAAGGGCTCCCAAGAACACAGGTCTTTGTGGAGCTGTCCGGATTTTCGCAATCAGTTGAGTGGCGGGACCCATCATGTTGCTATGTGTTCGGTGAGGTCTAGCGCACAAAACCCTGAACTTGGCTAGAGTGGAGAGTCACTTAGTATTTTAAGTGGGCAAATGAAAACTTGAAGCATCTGCTTTTGAAAGCAAGTTTCAAAATGTCAATATTGATTGCTCTCTGACTGGAAACGAAGAGCTGGTAAGTTGAGAATAGGCAGTGCTTTGTTTGTGGCATTCAGAAGGAAAATGTATGAGAGGTTTTTGTTTCGAACAAGCTGCCACTTCTTATTAAATGGGGGAGGACGTTTGGACACCCTGAAAGCAGATGGGTTTGATTTGTCAATAGTGACGTCCAGGCGCAGCTAAGTCACTCGTGGGGCTGAAATTCTCTCTTGTGTCATTGCAAAAGGAAGGGGCAGATGAAGCACGAGGAGTCTGGGGCAACCCAGAGTTGCATCTCATGCATCACTAACAGCATCAGATAAAAATATCACAGCCAATAATAATTTCAGGAGTGGGGCCTGCTGCAGGATCTGCTAGAACTGCTGGGCACTTGGTGCCCAGCACTTGGTCCATCCTCCAATGATGGTCTGCATGGAGCTCCTCGTTGCTTCTTCCAATTGCTGGTAACAGACCCATGGCTCTGTACCGGGCTAAGGGAGTTGAACCACACAGAGGAAGATGAAGACGGGAAAGGCAGAGGGCGCAGCCCATTTTGCAGCAGCTTTGGTACTCAGTAGCCATGACCAGGACATGACTTCGATTCCCTGGGCTTTATTTCTAAACAAAATGCTCTGCTCTCAGCCGTCGCTTTATAGCACAGACACTGCACGGCAGGAACTGTACTCATTGCTCTGTGTTTGTAAACTTGTGCTGTGCTCAGACACCCGCTGCTCCTGCAAGTGCTACAAGCGCCCAGGTTTCCACTTGCTTCCTGCTGCTCCTGCTGTTGGAAACTACCGTGCAGCACGGGGGTTTCCAGTGCAAAGTACCTGGCCTTGGCGCTGCTGGAGCTCATGAGATCTTACAACACCTTCTATAAAGTCCTTTCACTCGCAGGGATCCTTATGGAGAAACATCCTGCAGGGAGGGTCCTCATCACCACTCAGTCTCGTGCGAGTTTTGGAGCCTCACATTGCAAAACTTCACCTCCATGTCCCACTTATCCTGTGTTCCAAGTGAGAGAACAGAAAGGCATGTGAATGGCTCAAATCTTAACTGAACTGGAGGCATATCCTTCCGAGGATTAATCACTGTATTTTGCTCAGAGCAGTTGTCTCCTCCATCAGACACAAGCATGCATTATAAGAACAGCCACAGAACAGCATTCAAGGCAGGACCATTAAGTGACCTGAGTGCTCAGGGAATCTCCTTCAGTCTGAGTACTAGTTAAGAGTTAAAATAGAGAAGAAAAATGACATTTTAAAAAGCACTTTAAAAAATCCTTGCTCACAGCCTGAGTCAAGGTTGTAGAATGGGCGGTAGGAGGCATATGCATAAAATACTGCTAAACAGCTGCAGAAAGAGCATTTTCTATTACGAGCAGAGATACTATTTTATTTGCTTCCTCCTGCTTCACAAGAGGAAAAAAAAAAGGTTTTACAACCACACAGGATATATCCCTAATTATATCTCCCTTGCGGGAATAGCACTTGGGACTGTTTCTGATTCACTCGTATGGAATGGGGTAAATACAGTAACTGTTGTGGTTATCAAGCAGATGAGTATCAGTTGTTTCGGTGGTAATCCCCAAAGAAACAACAGTAATTTCCAGAAGGGATAAAATCTTTTTTTATTTGTCCTCTTCTGACAGGGCACAGACTTGGAATCCGGAGAATTTTTAAGGGACATTTTTATTTCTCATTACATTACGACTTGAAGTCCTGTAAGCACTGTGTGCCTGCTGGAATGATGCCCCAAGAAGGGGCTGGCATGTGATCAGTGAGAAATATTTTTGTAAGAGGACAGAACGATTTGAGGAATTTTCAGTGTTTGTTTTGGCTCAAATTCTTCAGGAAGCTTTGGCAGAAAAAGCCGGAGAGAAGGTGGTGGCTGGGGAACTTTCAGCTTCATAGCAACATATAATGTCTTGGCCAACATCAAAAAACATCCAATGAGGAACTACAAAAGCCCCAGATAGTGGATGGATGGGTGATGGCTTCCAAATTATACCTCAAGAGTGGTCTGGAAAAGTGAGGTTAACAAAGAGCCCTTCTGGTTATGTCAAAGTCTTGGTCTGATAGAAAGGAGAAACAGTCAAGTAGAACTATGTGCAAAGCCTCCCTCTGACTCCACAAGCACTCATCAGCTTAATCTTTTCAGGAGCATCTGTGCCGCTTCCCAAAAGATTTTGAGAACATACAAAATCTGTTACAGATGGCCTGCGAAAAGGCAGTGCTTTCAGGGTATGTGTAAGTGAAGATGGCAATGCCAGGAATGAGGTCTACACCTGGAATGCAACATCTAAAACTTGGAATAGGTTCTGCAACTGCTGTATACTGGTTAAGTGTGAGCACAAAGGTGCAGCATTTGCCCTGTACTTCTTACCAGTGTGGCCACTATTCAAAAGGAGAAGCTCTAGTAAGTTCAACATCATGACGAGCATTTTTTACAGCACATTTGGCCGTGCTTAGCTCAGCCAAATAAGTTCCTGGAGGAATTTACATTAAAACTCACTCACCTCCCCCACTTCTCCTCCAGTGGAGTGCTCTTGCTCTATTGCATGGACTTCAAACGAAAGCATTAGGCAAAGCCAGCAAGTGTTCCTGGTAACTCCAAGTTCGACTGTGCTGTTCATCAGGGCTTCAAGCTGGACTATCAGTAAGCTCAGGCACTTGGGAGGTAACACCAAGTGCACAAGCAGTGTCTACCTGGAAATATAGTTTCCTATTTAGTATCTAGCCACAGGAGTCCCACAGCCTGCATGTTTTCTGGTCCCTTATCGCTGTAGCACAGCTGTCCTGGCACAGAATTAAAAACATAACAGAACAAAGTAAGTACACAAAGTTTTTTTATTATTATTATCTAGACTGCATCAATATTGTCCTTTTCTGTTTCTTTTGGTTTTTTTTGTTAAGTTACATACAGACCATGACGAACACTGTCAGGGAGCAGCTCTCTTACACTAAATAACTACCCAGAAATAGGCAGAAGTGCCTATTAGAAGGGAGGTCCTGTGGGAGACCCTGTATTCACCCTATGGATGGAGAAAAAGGTGTGAAAAGCTAATATCAGAATGTACCGTGTTGACATTTGGGACAACAGGTCTCATCCAAGCATTTAGGTCCAGCAAAATTACATGCAATCCTCCTACCAGCACATCTGATCTCCAGGTGTGAGCAGGCAGAATGAACAAGCAGGTTAGAGACAACAGAGGGCCAGTATTTCATGTGGTGGGACCTACATAAAATACTACCTATTTACCATATACATGAAATAGCTAGTAGAATTACTACCTATTTCATGTATATGAAACCCAGTTTTGACAGTTATAAGTCAGAGTGATGCAAAGCAAACAGCAAATACTCCAATAGTTGCTGCCCGGTGAGGACAGCACTGAAACCAGGAGAAACGCTGCAGGCATAAGCTCTGAATTGCCCACGAAGGGGTGGCAGGTTTGAGGCAAAACAAAGGGCTAACTGGATCCTAATGTAATAGGTCATCAGCAGGAGCCCTCGCTAGGACCTTGCTATTAGTTCAGTCTTGCATCTTTCCAGACGCTCAGCTCTTTTTAGGGTGGCAGAGGAAGAAACCCTGCAAAGGTACACAAGCATCTCCCCATTATTTAAGCAGTTGTGCTGCTTTCAGGCATGAATTTTGTCAAACATGATTTCACGGTGGGGGAAAAAAAATAAGGATTTTTTTCTAGTTCTCACTCTGACTTACACAATGGCCTAATTATTAAGGAAATCTGGGTCTCGAATTCCTATCCTGGCTCTGACCTTGAATGACCTTGGATAAGTCTAGTTTCACTTCTCAGCTTGAGTTTTCCCATTTCACTAAAATACAAGTTTTGACATTTGTTTTCCTTAGTGTTTACTGTGAGTTTCACCTATGGATCATCCTGCTGTGGAAATCTCGTGCAGGAGAAATCTGTAGGGACAGAGGGATCCAGCAATATCAAACCCTTAAATAACTATTTTTTTTCCCTCACTCTGCCTGTGAATAACTTCAGAGATTTGATGCACACGCACTGTTCAAAACAAGAACAGTACAGGTTATTATCAAGTGCATAGTAACAGGATGAAAATATTTCCTATTGAAGAAAACTAAAACAAGCTCATCTTTGTGAGAGTGGTATTTTGCATTCACAGTATTTCCCACATTTGTGGAGGAGACAATCAGCAAAACTCCCTCTGAAGGCTGCGAAGCAGGTGCTTTTGTGCACACTTCTGCATATGCTAGCATGTGGTGAGGCTGGGATCTGCCTCCAAGATAATTGTGTTTCTGAACCCATTTTTGCACAGGCCTGGGCACCACAATACAAAGGCCATTTGGCAGCTGTGTTGAGGAGTTGCTTTTCTCCTCATCAGCGATGAGAACCAGGCAGCAAACAGCATTTCACATCACCAACTGCAGCAGCTCCTTGTGGCTAAATACATGGAAGAAACTCAAAAAAATAAAGGTGATATTCCCAGGAAATTGCTTAAGAGATCGAAAGTTTCACTGCCAACTAATAACGAAAGCGAAGCTTTTGATGCATTGATAGAAATGCATCATTTTTCAGAAGTAGAGGGTATAACTGGAATGGCTTTTCCACAACTGACCTCCATGTTAACCGTTAAAATCCAGTGGCAAGCACCTCGGCTTCGTGTGTTCTCCATGATCAGTGCAGCAGATGAAACTAGTTTGTGCAAATCCTTCGTTTGACTGTTTTTCTGCTGCATTATGTTCACGACTCTTTGACCTTTCAATTTTTCACACAGAGGAACGTGTAAAGGACAAAATTCCTTGTAGAGAAAACACCCATGCAAAATATGAAAGTTCTTTTAAGACTTGTCCCTACCTTAGTCCTTACCCTTTAGGACAAGGGCTGTCATTAGAGCTCTGTCCTTGCATTGCCAGCAGCTCTGGAACAGGCCTCCACTCATTTGAAATAACTCGGACTTACTGACCTTCAGAGAGGCTGTTACACACAACCGCCTGTACGTGACCTGCCACTGAGAGAAGCCTTTGAAAATCAGGTTTGTGTAGGAGGGAAACGTGGTGTTCTGCAGGCAATCTCCTTTGCTATTTAGCACAGCAGCACCTAGACCCTGGGACCGCACTCTTTTGTTTATACAATTATTAGAATCACAATAATTAGAAATTAAATAAGGAAGGTACAGAACAGCCTCTTGAGTAATGTAAAACTATAAAAGTAGGAAGAATTTAACTAGGAACGTGTTGATACAAAGTCAATTTTAAGATGTAATTAAAGTGACTCAAAAGGGCAATGACTGTTATCCATTCTGTGTGATTTAGCATACATACTATCCTTAAGGCAAGAAAATGATATATATATGAAACTCGCACTTATGAATAAATTATATCATGAATTGCTAAGATAGCATGTTTAGTTTTGGACTCAAACCTTGAAAGCTGGAGGAAAGGCTAAAGAATTCTGCTCAGCTGTCACTGCCACCAAGGATGTTGGGGACTGTGCTTCCCACTATGTGCTGGGCACAAGGCAGATCCATGTGGATAACACAGAGGCAGGAAAGGTTACTAAACCCATTTAACCAGCACATACAGAGACTAGGTGATTAGCCCAAGGACCTGCATGACCAAGAAGAAAATTCCAATCTTCTATGTCACCAGATGCAAAGAAAAGAGCTCAAGCAGAAGGCCCATTGGGCAAGTCCTGCATAAAACAAATCACAGGCTGAAAAATCACGAGTGCAGTGTGCAGAATAAGGCAACCAAACGTACAGCAAACTGTGGTCTTACCCATGAACAAAATATAGCAATGTTTAGTCAACAGCTAATTGACTGCTGCCAAATTCGTAGTTTGTAAGGTAGTTTGCTCCAGGGTTCTTTCAGGAGCTGAAGGGCAGCGTCAGCCAAACACACCCAATGGTCTTCACATTTGGGTCAGATAGAGGTTATTTGTATTAAAAATTCAGGTGGTAAAGTTAAAAAGCAATAGTGCACAGCGTGACACCCACTGCCTCACGTTGCTGGGAAATTCTGGCTGACACAAGCACAGCTTCACCACCAGCACTATCTCTCACGGTTGTACAGTATCATAACTGCATATTTTTCTTTAGTTTCTGATCTAAGGTGTTTCTCACAAACTCTCTGTGCTCTTTCTTTCAGCAGCTGTAAGTTATCGCCAGTCAAAATGGTCCATGATTTCTCCTACAGCGTGACACATGAAAATGACCACCTTCATGTCTTCAGATGGGCTAGGCTGTATGTTTAAAAAACTACAAATGAGACCAAAAAAAATGGAAGTGAAACCGACCAGTCAAAGTGAAGAGGCAAAGAACTGCGTGCATATAGTGGAGCAGGGAAAAGCAGGGACACGATAGGCATGGGAAAAGGTACAGGGAACAAGGCTGGCTGGATTACTGTTGACTCCTGATGTTCTTCCCACTGTTGCCCTTCTGGTTTGCGGGTCCTCAGTCTTCCAAGCACACGGAGCAAGAGGTACTTTGGAGACACGTGCAGGCACATAAACTGCAGGACCAAGCACGGGGTCTGTGGCATAACGCTGGGTGCCGCAGGGAAACTGAGGAAGGACTGCCAAGTTATTGGATAACTGGGGAGGAGAGGGACCTGAAGCCTTTGACAAGCAAAAGAGAAATAGGTGGAGCACATGGAGCAGCTGGATAGGTGAACATAAAAATTCAGGTGCAGAAGAGGATACAAAATATAGAGGAAAGGGAAAAATGAAGATCGTTGCTCTGACAGAGGTAATGTTGAAGAAGGTGAGCAAGACCTTGCAAGGCAGCATAAAACGTGTTACGTGGACAGGAAAGGATGGCAGAGCCTGGCAGGATCCATGATGTATTCCATACGTTTCTGCACTGGGAAGGCACAAAAACACAAATTTCCCACTGATTTGAGGGTTAACCATTGTTCCTCATTGGACACAAAGCACATGGATCCTCTTCATGTAGAGAAACTGAGACAAATGTCCAGAGCTGGATACACAGCATGGATATACTCCTTAATTGAGGTGGGCAGCAACTCCCACCTTGAGGTGGGGAGCAACTCCAAGGTGCTTCTGGAAGAAATATCCTGCAGCCATAGCAAAGACACAAGAAAAATAATGAAAGAACAAACGAAAGAAGGGAAAGACACCACACGCGTGGCCTGGGGCGGGCAACCTGCGACCAAAAATGGTAGAATAAGCAGCAACGAACAGCTACAAAACCTGTTTGGCGCACGTTTTGGGAGCGTTTGTGACCATAAAAAAAAAAAAAAAGAAAAAAAAAAAGGATTATTTTTAATAAAAGCACAGCCTACCTGCCAGACCGGCTGGACACGCATAGCGGGCCCCTTATCTTGATGGTTTCCTGGCAGTGCCATCTCTGCACTCGCTGCCTGCCTGGAAGTCACCGGGACCTGGAGAAAAAAAAAAAAAAAAGAGAAAA
>JAUBOD010000815.1:749269-789357 GCA_032353885.1 Nothura maculosa | reverse complement strand
CCGCCGCCGCCGCCGAGGCAGGTGGGGCCGCCCGCGGGACCGCCGTTTTTCGCCGTTATTTACCCGGCCGCCCGGGGGATGAGGCCGCGCGGGGCGCAGCGACCACCCGTGAGCGCCACGGCGGGCTCGCCCTGCAGGCCCGGCCGGGCAAGAGGAGCACGGGGGGTTTTCCCCTTTTTAACCTGTTTTCCTCTTTATTTTTTTTTTCTGGTGGTGAAGTAAGGGCGCGAAAACAGCTGAGAAAACCCGTTGCTTTTCGTTATGTTTCCCTTTTTACTAGGGGGTGGGGGTAGTGTTTACACGGGCGCACGTTATTCCCAAGAAACTCTGGAGCCGCTTCCTCGGCGGCGTTAGGAAGCAGTTTATCCCGCGCCTGCCTTCCCCAACGGTTTTGATTCCTTCGGAGTTGGTACGCGGTGTTTTGGAGAGATCGGAGGCACCTCTATCTAACCTTAAAATGTTTTTGCTGAAACGTGATAGGGGATTTCGGTGTTTGTGGGTAACAAGGCTGGGTCCTGGTTGGCAGCCTGTTAGTATACTGAGATATGTGTATGTTTCTTTGGCAAATAACTCTACAGCCTTAACCCGCTAACACTCATTTTCTAAGTCAGTGTTTAATAGTCGGTGGAATGTTGTATTTGTAGAGGTCGTTTTCTTCCGTTTTCTTTTGAATCTTTTCCTGAAAGTTTGGAGGAGCTCGATTAGCATGTTGGTGGTGATGCACGAGCTAATGAGTAGAGCGAGGGTCCATCACGAGGTGTTAGGGGCTGGAGTTGCGCTGGAAAGCACACTTTGTAAGTCACTGCGGGGATAGACGTGCCCTCGATATTCTATTTCTAGTGTAGTGTTGGGATACAAACCTGCTAGATTGCACGGGTTAAAATTACACAAGTGCTAGTGACATGTGTTGTTGTGTAGATGCGGACTGGCCCCGGGCTGCTGTTCTAGAGGTTGGTGAGAAGATACTTTAGTCCCAAGAAACGTTTTGGTTAGGTGAGAGAAATGCTGAAAGCAGATTCACCAGTATGGCTGATTCCAATGGAGACTATCGTGCGTTTTCCGTGTGCTTGTTAGGCTCTGTTTGTAGTGAAGAAAGTCACATTCCCATGCGTGGATATGTCCTTGAAGATTAGAAAGAGTGTCCACAACAAAGTTCAGCTTAATATTGTTTTGTTTTTCAAAGCAGAATCATCAATATTTATTCTTTCTAGCCATGCTGAGTTTTAAAAACTGAAATAATTGTCTGTATTTACTGATACTCGCTGTGTGAGTGTTGGTAAATTCATGTTATGAATATAGACATTACCACAGTGTGCATGCATGCATGAATGAAACCATGAGAACATCAGGAGATTGAAAAGGTACATCTGCTGCTTTATGTGATGAATTTTTATAGAAATTTATAGCTTGCCATACAATTTCTAAGTAATTACTGTTTTACTTCATGTTCTGCTGTTTTATTTTAGTCTTAACTTTAAATTAGTTATGAGAGTAGAATAACTTGTCTTAATATGAGAGGCCTGCTTTACCAACCTGGATTAGACCTTTAGTATTATTAGAGAAATGAAAATCCTTTAAACCGAAATAGTCACAAAAAAAAAATCTTAAGTACATATAGTGTTACCTATCGCTGACAATTTCTGATCCAGTATGACTTGACTAAGAGGAGCTGTTTTGGAACAGTGTGGCATAGGGGGAAATCAAGCTTTAGTCTTTATTTAACAAATAATGTCGTTGACATGAGTTCCCTTCAAAAGGGCTTGATCTCATAGTTAGAAGTAAGATGTATTTGATTGCTCCTGACAAGATCTGGATCTCTGCCTTGGTTTTATGATGGGGAAGGAAGGATGTATTTGGAAAGCTGAGGGTGCTGGAGAACTTGGAATTTCAAAGTCTGTAATTAGGGCATAAAGTTTGGCGTAAAGGGCATTAGGGCTTAAAGATGGACTTTTGTGTTTCTTAGAGTGGATTTGGGCTTCTGGACCATTTTCTTTGCTGTTTAACAACTGTAATATACATCACATTGTTTTTGTGGGAGGGAAGTCTTTTTCATTCTACTCCAGAAAAAAAGCCTAGTCAAAACCAGCCTTTCTTCTTTTATTTTCCAGGTGAAACCTGGCCTTCTGTTTCCCACCATTTCATGAAAATGGGTGCACTAAAACTTTTGCTTGTTGTTGTGCTGTCTTTAAATATTTATTCAGAATTTCAGAGGTTTAGCTGATAATATTTCCAAGAGAAATCATTACTGTTCATCTGCCTTTCTCCATCACTACTTATTTCTACTTTTTTAAGC
The DNA here is from genome assembly GCA_032353885.1 of Nothura maculosa. Lineage (NCBI taxonomy): Eukaryota > Metazoa > Chordata > Aves > Tinamiformes > Tinamidae > Nothura > Nothura maculosa. The sequence continues at coordinate 787,064 of JAUBOD010000815.1, read as the reverse complement.
CTTTTTTTTGTCCGTGTCCGTGTCTAGAGAATAGCTATAGTTTATGTAGCAGAGACTTTGTATAGCAGCAGGCAGTGCCCAGGATAGTAAAAAGAGAATCATAAGTTTCATGAATGGCATTGAAAGATCGTTTTTCTTCAGAAGTTATGCAATGTTATTATGTAAAATTGATAGAAAAAAGGTGCCTGTTACAGCATTTCTAGGTAGGTGTAAAAGTCTCTGAATTTGTTTCCTATATCCATTGCTTCCTAAGAATTCACAGGGACCAAGTGGACTCTGCCACCTGATTCTGTCTTTCTTCTGTTCTTTGCTTTCTTCCCTCCTTTCCTCTCGCCTCCTTCTCCACAGTTTGTCTCTCACTTTCATTCAGAGATGGATTGTTTACATTTCAAAAAGCTAGCAGCAGTACAAACTTACTTTAAAGGTCTCTATTTGCCAGCATTTCATATAATTCAGCAAAGCTCCTGAAGTTAATCTGTGGACTTAAAGGAGTTCTGGGCTAGTTGCAGTCAAGTTAGGAATGGAGAACAGTGATTCTCAGCACCTTATGGTTTTCCCAAAATGTTCCTTACTGGCTTCATTGAAGTTCCTTGTATTCAGCCTGCACTTCTGCCTTTATTTGTTCGTTTTAGTACCAAAGTGTTATACACAGTTTTTCAAAGTCAAGTGCTTAGTAGTAATGGAAGTGTAAATAAATATGTTTTAAAAATCTGCAAGACTTGCTCTTTGAAATTGAAGGATTCTTCAAGTTACAATAAAACATGTACCATCCATTTGAAAACTTATGGCTGAGTAAATGGATCCATTGTTGTACCTGTTGCATAGGGAAACTGGGAGTCTGGTCTAACTCTTTTTTTCAGTATGATTATTATACACACTTTAAAGCTTAATGTACAATAACTTTGTTGATGAAATTTAAAAACTAGGACGATTTCACCTTTCCCATACTGAGAGAGTCATGTTATGTGTGAACCACAGAAGGATACTGTGAAATTTGGACAAGCCAAATCATACTGATAGCAGCTGATATGTAATTTTAGTATCTATTTAGTATCTATTTAGTGTTGATTGTAAAGTATCACTAAATTATAATTAATGCATTTTATCATGTAAAATTCTTAATTCAGGTAAACTGTTTTTTCATATAAATTACTGAAGCCACTGTGTTTATGAAGTATTGTACTTAATAACTAAGTAATAGTAATAAGGTATTAATATTAATAATGGTTGCAGTTAATGGCAAAGATTTATATCTGTGAGACAAATTATAGTGCTTTCTGCTGCATTTTTCTTCGTTGCTTATAGTTTCTCCAGACAAGAAGTTTGTTATTCCACAACACACACAGTCACAAATTTGGACTTAGGTTACTGTGTCTATGATCTGTTTTGGTAGCTATACATCTACCATAATACAGTGCGCTTTATTTTTTGAATATGCACAGATTTTGGGCTGTGACAAGGCATTTTCTGTTTGCGTCAAAGTGTTTCTTAGTGCTGTTAGCCTAAATTAGTGAGAATGCATCAGGCTTGTAATCAGAAATGTACTGCAGTACCTGAAAATGACTTAGTGCTATAATTTACCTGGTAAGAGCTATGTTTAGGGCAGACAAATGTTCATGTTAGAGTTGCAAATGTAATAGGAAGTACTGGAACACAGTGATTTGTTTTATTATTAAGCCGCTTGCTTTCAGTAAGAGACTTGATTGTCTTTTAGTAATAAACAGCTGGACACATCAGTGGTGTTTTACTTGTCAAGATAGTCATTGGTATTGAGGAATCTAGGTGTTTCTGTGTGGTTTTCCGCCAATACAGTGCTGTCCTGTAGAGTGTGCAAACAAAATTGTCCCAAAATAAGCAAGTAAAGAGAACATTTTTCTTCACATCGACGAGACATAATGCCTGGGTCAAATAATGTTTGAGGGTAAGCAGAAAGTTTTCAGTGGTCATTGGTGAAAGGTTTATAGTTGAATACTTTCAGAGAGGAAAAAATGGTCTAGAATTGTAATATTTTAATGTCATTTGGTAGAAGAGAACAGGGGAAATGATGAAGTAATTCTTATTTTTAAGTACTTTTTTCTCTCTCCCCTCTGAGGGTATCAGAGGAAGTTTCAGAAAGAACCAGGCAGGTTGCATGAGCAGTACAGAATAAAGAAAACTTCTTTAAATAGAAAGAGAGAGAGGCCTTTCAAACACATTTGAATATTTAAATTTTTAGTGTTATCTGAGGAAGGGATATTCATAGCCACATCTCTCTTTCTCGTTGTTGTTACCCCTGATACTGTCAAGAAGCTGAATAGTGACTGGGATGAGACGTGTCACCTTGTTTGGGAAGCTGCTGGAGCTGGAATGTGCCAAAATCCATTAACTTGACTGAACGTATGCACTGTGTTACTACGTAGCTCTCTCCCACCTGCTCCATGCTACCCCTTCCATGTGTGGGGTATGCAGGAGACTGTGGTGTGTGAGAGAGCCCTGCTCTGTTTCTGGAAGTTGAGCATAAATGAGCAGGAGGATATTATAGAAAGAAAGGATGATTGAGGTGTTGGCAGCTGAATTTTCTTGTAGGAAGTTGGATCAAACCCCATGTCTTCTACATGAACTGCTAGCCAAATCACTTAGGCAAGAGTTCATAGGTGGCTGCTGGCTGTGTGTTTATTTTATAAAGGCCCAGCTTGGGATTTTTGGATCTGAGCTTTCCTAGCTGCACCTGCAAGACCTGAATGATAGGCTTCAAAAATATACCTAATTTGGAAAATAAACACATCCTCATCATCTTAGATTGGTCATTTGCACATCCTATAGTCAAATTTTGATCTTTTCGTGCCTGGTTTTCCAGCTATTTCAAGAGGAGGAAAACACTTAGAAATGCTTTGGAAGTTCATTCACTGATTTATGTTGGACTGAAGTTTTTGTAGAGATATGCTGTCAGATAAGGGCATGAGAAGATCCATAAAGTGAATTTTGAGGTGTATGTGGTAAAAAAAAAAGGCTCACAGTGAAATATGAGAATAAAACAAATACTGTTAAACACAATTCAGTGCACTGAATACAGTGGTGTTTTCATAGAGAAGGACAGACTGATACCAAGATATTCCTCTCTGTACATGAGCAAAATTGTACAGTTTTAACTTTTTTTGTTCTTTGGAAGTCTCTTAAAATTATTTAGGCTTTAAAGGATTTAGATAAGATGCTCAAATTTGGTAGTTGGAAGCTCTGAAAATAAACTCATTGTAGAAAGAGATGAAACAACTTAGCTATAGACAGTGCTGTCCCCACCTCATACAGAAGGATTATAAATGCTGTATGCAGCTTGGTTGTGTTATTTCATAAAATTTCAAGAGGATGTAGTTAATGACTCAGGACTTGTGTGAAGAGGAACTACTGCAGGTACTGAAACTTGAAAGATGCTTGCTTTAGGCTGATACAGAAAGGAGTTGAAAAAAAGGAATTATCTGTTTAAGAGAATGTGTATTCCCCATTCCATAATACACACAAAAGACTATATTATGTAAGTCCGAGATGATGATTAGAACTCACAAACACAAGTGCTTTTTCACAAAATGCATAATTAGATTATAAATTACCGTTTGGTCTCTCTGCTTTTTTTCTAAAGCACCAGCTGAACTTCTGGTTTGTATTCCTGTGGTTTTTCTAGGTGTGGTCACTACCGTTATCCACATTTGTGTTAACTCTGCATAGCGTTATTATAATTAACTTTGACACAATTAAGGTTGTTTGGAATTCAGTGCAGATTGTAAAAACATGCTTTGTATTTTCACTCGTTTACGGTCTGTGTAAATCAAGATTTTGGTTTTGAGCTATTCTGGAGAGCTTTATTTAGTTTAGGGCATACCTATTTGCTGAAATACATGAGTGAGATCTCTGAGTTAAAATTTTTGGATATTGTTGTAAAAGTGTCTTTAAGCTTTACGATAGTTATAATCGCTCACAGAAGTACTCTTCATCCGTAGATCTTAGATTGTGATTCAGAGGTGAGTAGAGGTGGTTGTTGACCTCCTCTATTCGAGGTCATTGGTTCAAGTTTAGAGTGCACTTTTAAGCATGGATAGAACTCAGAGGAATGGAATCTTGAAACTTATTTGGAAAAAAATTGTATTTCCAGATTTGCTCTGATAGCGTACCCTGAGTTCATGTTAGAAGGAGGCTGATTTTTATTTCATGGCTTTTGTATTTTGTATTATTTTTGTGTTGAAATACTTTAGCATTTTTAGAAATTTATTGTATAATTTATCTTAACACCCAAACTGTAGTTATTAATGTCTGTTTGTGACCCTGCAGTTAACTTCATTAATACCTTAGTACTTTCCATCCTAGCTGTTCTAGTTCTAAACCAGTTCCTTTATTTGGGACTAATAAGAGACTTTGTTTAAAAGTGGCTCTTTCTTCAGTTGGAGACTGGTTCATGTTTTTAGTTTATGTTTCACAATTAAACAGGAAGTATATATACAGAAGACGGTGATATTCCCTCTTTTTTTGCATGTGTGATACTAGATAGAGAATTGGACTCGCCAGAAATTAAAGTCTGTAAAAGGAATTAATAACCTAGTGCTCCATTGCATTGACACTTGTATACGCAAGTACATTATTCCAAATGTTTTAGCCTGTTAGGAGTTTTTAGTGGCACTCCAATATTCATGTAGAATTTCATGTTGGTTAAAATAATGTTGATCCTGCTCCACGTTTGGGTTTAGATACACTGAATCGCTGACAAAAATATAGCTGAAGAAAGAATTTTTTTCACTTTTTTTAAAAACATCCTGAAGAAGGCAAAGTTTAAAATCTAGATCGTAACTCCCATTTTTTTTCTTCAGGTCAGATTTGGTCTTCCCCCATCGCTTCTGCCATTTCCTGATGCCAGATTCTTTTTGGGAGGCAATGTTTCTTGTCTTGACTGACAAGAGGTGCTGTCTCTGGTAGGATAACTTCTTTTCTTTGTTTTCCAACTTTTTGTCATCGGTCTCTTACCTCTCCCCCTCTTATTCCTTGTCATTGTCCTTCCTTCACGTTGCTGGGCTCTGTCTCTCCTGCATTCCTCCCTAGAGAGCTCTGAAGTCTATGATGTCTGGGGAAGATGTAGACCCCTGCTGGTTTCAAATGCAAATAGAAGTTAAATGCCCATCTTTGTAAGCTTCCTTTGAGAAGCAGAGCTTTAATCTTTGTGGGTAATACAACTGACACTGGACTACTTAGGAAACTAACTATTGCTGAAGATGTTTGGCAGTGGTTTCTCTGATCTACTGTAGGAGTTTATACTCTTTTGTTGTTGTTGTTGTTGTTTTTTTAGAAAGAATTATAGGATATTAGTGGTGAAAACTTTATTCCCTAGTGTCAATTATAGGAGAAGCATTTTTAAATTACTTGTTAAAAGTGAATCCGTGTTGAAAATCTCTTCAGGAACAGGTACTTCCTAGTCTGATGATGTGTAGGCTCTAACTTCTCTCAGCATAATGACAGTAAGGCAACTGATGTTCTTGGCTGAAGGAAATTGCTTTTGCCTAGCTCTCACAGATTGTACCTGTCCTAGAAAATTAAATGGATGTATCTTAATGTATAAACAGTTCAGTCTAAAAATTAGCGTGAATTAATTGGACAGATGGTACAAAGCAGTTTGACAGTATCAATATATTCATACTAGGACTGTAATTTAAACCAGTTTCTAAAGAACTGCACCTCCACACACCAGCTGTCCAGATGCATGAGAGTTTGGCAGGAGTTTCATGGCAACTTCTAAAAGTAAATATCTGTGTATGTACACTTGTATTAGGTAGCAGTTATTGAGGCCTGAGTGGAAGTATCCTGGAGAGAGCTAGTTGGATAACAGCGCCTGAACTGCTTCATCTGTGATTATCTCTAGGTACCTGTCTCAAGTATCCTAGCCTCAGAAGCAGCAGATAGTCAATTTTCAAGATAGTAATAGAAGGACCTTTTTTGTGTGTATGATTGTTAGTATTTTCTATTTTTGCTGTCAACTAAGTGATACTGGTAAGAAACAGTGCTAAGATGTGTATATGCAGCATAACTTATCAACTCATATGCATTTTAGCCATACTTGCTAAAAATCATTGTTCACCAGGAATGAATTTGAAACTCCTTAAGAGTCTGAATATAGATAAGCCTTTGTCAGTAGGCTTGCTTTCATGATAATTAGAATGAAATCTGCTGTAAAGTAATCTGTGGCTGGCCACAAGGGTTTTTCCTGTGCTCAGGGTCCCATCACCTCACGTCAACAAAAATTTTTTTGGGAGGTTTGTCGTTATCTGCATATGTTTTTAATATAGGTAATAATGAGGAAAATTGCCTAACCTAGAAGATGTTTGGTGTACAGATGTTACTTTGATATTAATATGCAAAGTGAGATATGGATTGTCTCTGAAAATGGAATATTCTCTACTGAGAGGCTAGTTCGGGTTGCAGATGAATAGAGATATGCAAGAGCAGCTTCACTAAGAGTGATAGTAGTGGAACACAGGCCACAAGACAGATGAGTTTCACCATTGTGATTTGCAGATTTTCTTCTAACTTACCTCTTTTCCTGCCAAAAACAAGTAAGACCAGTAACTTGAGTGGCTGAGTTACTGCTGCTGTTGCTTTTCAGGTGTCCAGAGCAGCCTCTCTGTAAATGTGAATATGGAAAATGATAGGGCTGTGAAAAAGAGAAGCCATGATGTCTTTTGAGAGGGACATCTAAGTTTTGTGAATGTAAGCGCTAGTGAATCCCCAGTTTCCTAAATTGTATGTTTTTCATCAATCTAGACGTATGTAAAACAATACAGATGATCTTAGTTCCATACCTGTCTTCTCCTATGAAGTGTACTGTTTAGATAAGATGAAAATGTCAGGCTGATTTCTGAACCCTGTACTGGTCAGAGTTTTTACCCAGAGTCTCTTATACCTCCTATGAATGGTGGCCGTGTTATTATATAGGCATGCATTTGTTAATTCTATTATTTTGATCCTTAACGTATTTATGAACATGAAGTGGAGGATATATGTCGTCCGTTGACTCACAAGGACTTGAAATACATTTTCACTGCTCTTTCCCATTGGCTGTCTCAATTTTAGAAAACCATAAGGATAAAAAGCATACTTGCCCAATGCTGCTCTATACAGAAAGCATGGATGCTGTGATCTGTGAATTAGGCTTTTCCAGATTGTCTTGGCACCTAGGGCCTGCAAATTGTCAGAGAGGATCTAAGAACATATCAAGTATTTCTCATTCTGAAACGTTTTGGTGAGTAATTGAGAGAACAGCTTGAAAGATGTGCTTAGAATAAGTGACTGTTATCAGTCAAATTTAGTGGTAGATGTTGCTATAGATAACATTCTTATGTTACTCCAGACTGCTGTCTGAAGCTTAATTAGAAGCAGGGCATCTGCAGGATGCACACTCTAACTTCTAAAGTGATGATGCCACATTTAAAAAAAAAAAAAAAAGTTACAAATGTTGTGGGTTTTTTTTTCTTTTTCCCCCCTCCATAGATTCAGAGGCTGTTTGTGGTCTGTGAGGGTGTTATCCAGACTTCCAGCACAGCATCCACTTACTGGATGATGTGTTTCTTCTTGTATCACAAAACTGAGGTGTCTTGGAAGCAGTAAGAATTCGGGCAGAGTGATCAGAAAGATAGAGTGTTTGTTGAGAATTCCAAAATGGGAAGAAGGCCAATGTCACTCCAGCTTTCAAACAGGGTAGGAAAGAGGACTGAGAAAATACAAGACAATCAGGCTCACTTGGAAAGGTGATGGAACAGGTCATCCTGCATGCAATCAGTAAACATTACCAATAGAAGAGGAGGAAATGACCTCAAGATGTGCCAGTGGAGGTTCAGGGTGAATATTAGGGAAAGATTTTGCCTGGAGAGAGTGGTAACACATTAGAACAGGAAGTGATGGAGTCACCAGCCCTGGCAGGGCTAAGAATGTATAGATGCACTTAGGTACATGATTTAACAGGCATGAGGTTGAGGGGTTTATAGTTGACATTGACCATAATAATTCTCTGGTTAGGAGCAGCCAGCCAGGATTCTTGAGGGAAAATCAGGCCTGAGCAATTTGATAGCCTCCTGCAAGAGCATGTTCAACTGCGTAGATGAGAGGATAATACTGGATGTTATCTACATTCACTTCTGCAAGGCTTGCTTCTCTCATAATATCTCATAGGCAAGCTTGGGAAGTGTTCAACAGATTATCAGGCAGTGATATGGATTGAGAACTCTCAGAAAGGTAAAGCTGAGAGGGTTGTAGTCAGTGGCATGGTGATCCGTCTACTTGGAGGCCTGTAGATAGTGGTGTCCCCGTGAGGTCAGCACCTCAGTGACCTGGATGAAGAGACTGAACACATTCTGAGCAATTTGAGAGTGCAAAACCTGTATCTCCTATGCCCGAGGTCTGTGCTTCCATTCAGAGGGACCTGGACAGCCTGGTGAGGGGAAGTGCAGAGACCTTCACTTTGGTTGAGTACTCCCATAGGTCAGTACAAGTTAGGAGCAAATATCTGGAAAGCTTTTTGAAGGAAGTGCAGGTGGCACCTTGCCAGCAGGTGTGTGTATGGGTGGTCTTGTCTTTAGGTATTCAAGTATCTGAAGGGAGGGCAGAAAGAGAATGGGTCCAGCCTCTTCACAGTGATGTTCAGTGACAGGATGAAAAGCAAAGGGCATGAACGGAAACACAGGATTGTCCATCTGAAAATGAGGAACAACTTGTTGACTATGAGAGTGACAGAGACCTGGCACAGGTTGATTAGAGGTTGTCACCTTCCCTGGCGAAATCCCAAAGCATCTGGACACTGTACAGGGCAGTGTGTTGTATGTGACCTTGCTTGAGCAAGGGGTATGGCCTGGATGCTCTCCAGAGGTCCCTTCCAACCTCAGTAGTTCTGTAATTCTGTGATTTTGTATTACAGCTGTCTATACAAGAGTCAAGTCATTAGGGGCATGATTGAAATCCAGGGCTCCTGCATATGGCTTTGAAAGGTACCCTTTACAGAGACTTTCTGAGGAATGATTCAGGTCAGCATTAATGGATAATTTGTTATGCTTTCATTCAACTTGGTGTTGCATTTCCTCTTGCTTTATCCCTGGTGTTCCTACTCACAAATTAAAATTTTCAAAGAAAGCAGACTTTTTTTTTCCCTATAGATTTCTATACAGTAGTATAGGATGGCATTGAAGTAAACTTTCTGATCTAGAAGGAAATGCGGTCTGCATTTTGTTTTATAGTGCTAAGGAGATCTTGGCACTGGGTAGTAATTTTAAAGGTCCATACTGTGGTTTCTTCCATTTTAATCCAGGAGCTCTTTAGAGGAGCTACTGGAACTCTGAGTGATGTCTCTAAATCTTATTGTTTTTCTCCTGTCATCATTCTAAGGCAAGGCATCTTCTACTTGTACACACACAAAACCCCAGATTTACAGTGGACTCCAGTGTAGGCACTGCCTACTGTGTGTTTGCGCCTGTTACTATATTGAAAGATGTCTGCAAATTGAGGGGGGAAAAAAAGACTTCAAAACTGTGGCTGTAAGTACATTGTATGCAGACAGTACTTCAAATACTCCTAAGGCTTTTGCAAACTAAAATCTATTTTTCATTACATAATGCATCTGTGTACACTGTTTTAAAATACGAGGTATTGAATTGGTCCTGAGTCTCAGTGCTCTGCTGAGAAACATGATTGCAGCATAAGGCAACAACCTGCTGTGGCACATATGGAAGAGGCTAGAAATAGTAGAACTCATGCCTACTGTTTCCCATTGGAGTCTGCGTGGTATGGTCATCTGTAAGGAGCTCATGAAATGTGGTAAAATAATGGTTGTATTAAAGTTTTATTAGAAATTTGAATTTCTGTACTACAGCTAGATCTGATAAGTGGGCCAGAGGATTCTAGTCACAACACCCCCAATGACACCACTTGGAAGACTACTGATTTAAATAGATTCAAGCAATATCAAGTTTACAAATACATATTTGTGAGTATTTCCAGACCATAAGAAGCCTGTGTATATTCATGAAAAAAACAGTATAATAAGATAAGCAAATGGCTAATCAAATTAAACTTGAAAATCCAGCAAGAGCAGGACTTAGGGCAATCCTGAAAGTATTTATTATTTACAGAACATAATATCTATGGAAGGTACAAATATAAGGATATTATCTGAAAGCTGTAGATAGCTCAGCAGCTTAGTGGGTGAAAACAGTTCTGAATAGAATTCAGTTGTAGTGGAGTGGGAAACTGAGGGTGGAGCTTATAGGTTAGTCTAAAAATGTTAAATTAGAGCTGTATTTCTTTTTCATTGCTGTGAATGGACTGTATTTGTGTTTCTGAGACGCATGAAAACACAGCTTAATGCCATGAAAGCTTTTCTAACATCTCCAGTATCCTCTGCTTCACTAACTAGCTTTTCTTCCATACTGTCTTGGATGGGAGTACTCAGTATATATAAAAGCATGCTATTTTTACATTAAAAGTGTTGGATTTTTCCTCTGAACTTACTGTATTGCTTTTCCTCTTGCATTCTATTTTTATATATGTGTGTGTGTGTGTGTGTGTGTGTGCATATATATAATATATATATGTATGTGCACCCACTGCCTTTCCTGTTTCATGGCATTGACAAAGTCTGCAGACTGTAGTACTTTTTTGTGTCTTAGAGTATGCAGATTGTCATCTTCTGCTTTTTGCTCTTTTGTTGCAAGGCTCCAAGTTAAATACCAGTTCTCTCGTTTGATTACTTGGGCTGTTGAGTCTTAACTTGTTATTTTTGCAGTCTAAAGTGCTGCTTATATTCCAGTTCTTCTAGCATTCATCTATTTAGACATTAGGCAAATTTAAGTAAGTGAACAGGAGTGTGAGCTGCTCTTGTCTTAAGGATAATCTTGGACAAGGCGTTGCGATTATTTGATTGTCATTCTGAGTGAAACAAAAATAAAAGTGACAGAATAGCTGTTAATTTTTTAGATTTTAAAATAATCATTTTGAAACTTTTTTTCTGTCTAATAAGCAGATTATTTAAAATATCATTTGTTGCAGTTAAAATTTATCCATTGTTGGCACAGTTAATTTTTTTTTCTTTATGTTTAAAATACTACTTTGCGTAATTGCCAATTGGGGTCTGAACATATAATTAGGAGTAATGAGACCTTAGGAGTTTGACATTCCCTTTGATTGTTTCCTCAATTACGAAGGCAGATATATGTCTGTTTTGATAAAATGGTTTATAAATGCTGTATCATTAGGCACGTGGTTTATCCACATCAGTTCAGTGAATAAAGGTAAACATCTCTTCAAACAGCTGCTTGTCATTTTAATTTAGAAATATAGCTTCTTTTTTATTATAAGGTTAATCTTTCTGATTTTTAAGATTCTGTGGGAAATTAGTTTTTTGTTTTGTTTAAATTAGTTCATTAGTCAACTGAATTTTACAGTTTTAGAAGAATATTTAGAACAGGAACCTAATCTAAAAAAATTCAGTCTGCTTTCCATCTGGTAGTTGATGCTTTCTGTGAGTGTAGTTTTGCAAATATTTTTGATATTGTTTAATTCAGAATGTCTTGTTCTAGGAGCAAGACTGAATTACTGTCTCTATCTGAAGCAAAATCGTAGTAAATGTGATACTTTTCTGATGCTTTCTGATTCTTGTGGCATGGGTCAAAGAGAATGATTTTGTTTCATTAAAATTGAGAATTAAAAGACCATGCTTTTCCAGGATAGAATAATGATCTTATATCTGTCCTGATTTTGTTCTTGGGAGTTAGTGTCTCCAAAAATCACATCTGCAGGAGGATTTTAATATTGAGCATGAAGTCATAATGATTGTTTAAGTGGTTATGCTTTTAATGTGGTCCTACAATCCACAAACATAATAGCTGCTCTATTAGTGTATCTTCAGTTCCTAGCTGATTTTTAAAAAAGAGAAAAAGAATCTTTATTTGAAATTCTAGATAGCTCTTCTGTGTTTTCAGAAGAAAAGTAATTTTTTTATTCATACCCTTACATATTTTTACAGTTTGTGCTTTATGCCACTATAGTTGGGAAACGGATACACTTACATTTCTTACTTTCTACAGTAAATTAATCTATTTTTGTGTGTTTTGTTGAATAGTGAATTTGGTTTTCTTTTTCATACTTTTTCCAGGTGATGGTTTTCTTGATGGATTGGATTAAAAATGCAATTGCATAGGGTTTTTGCTGAGGGTTACAATTATGTGAAAGGTGGGTATGAGCAGCTGTATTTAAGAAGTATGGCAATTTTGCCTAAAAATGATTGTTTTAAAAAATTTAACTAGTTGTGGGGGCAGATGGGAAGGAAGAGAGAACTAATTACAGAAGGATCATGAATCTGTGATGATAAATCACTCAGAGTACTTAGTGGTGGCTGAGAAGCTGATAAGGAATATGATCCAAATTTTTCCTTTTCAAATATTGTTAGAGTTATTTAGGCAGATTATTCAGAAAAGCATGTGAAAATGTATAGAAAGGATCAGTGAGACTCTAGGGAAATATTCAAATGATTTAAAGAATAATGAGCAAAAAGATGCCATCAAAGCTAAATGGACTTCTGTAAATGAGAGGAAGCGAAGTGGTCATGTGGTACAGCTGGAAAATGGCTGGGTTGTCCATCCAGGGAATGCATTAACACTTAGCAAAGAAGTAGGTACAGTGGAGGATATGAAGCAAAGCTTGATGCAAAGTAGTCACAATACTTTGTTGATGTTTACCTTTTCAGTACTACATTTCCCACAGTACTTTTCCTGTGTATCTTTTCATCCTAAGCAATAGTAGTTTCTGCAGTGGTGTTATCTGCCTGAGCTGTTCTTTGTGACAGTGAGTGGGAGTGAAAGCATTTGCCAAGGCAGTCTGTTTATGTCTGTAGTAAAGAAATGCTTGAGAAAACCTGGAGTGGATCACTGCTGCTACTGCTTAAATGATTGTACCTTATGTATTATGCTCATGGATACATACTGTTTGTTGCTTTTTTTTTTTTAATCTTAGTAGCATTTTTAAAATTTACCTTATTTGGGTTAAGAGAAACTTGGTTATCTTCATAAGTTTCTAGATCTCTTGTGGCTTTTGGGAAGGATAAATTCCATTAGTGTACTGCAGTGCCATTCAAATGATGATTTTGAAAGGTGAGTTTAGAAATGTGGAAATGTTCTGCTGGTGATCTCTGAAAACCTAGCTGGTGGCTGGGTAGAAACTAACTACAACCCCCTGGCTTGCATTGATCATTACTGACACTTTCAAGGGAGAGAGCCACTTGTTCTTCCTTCCCTGTCTCTTGCAGTTGCCTTTTTGATTTATTTTCCTCACATGAAAAGTGTGTTTCTTTCATCTTGTGGAGGTTCATGCGTGAGACGTATTTGCAAGGCTCTGCTGAAAAAGTGGAGCACTTACCTCATGCAAACTACTGTGTTTGGTTTCTTGCTCTACAATTGGTTTTCTAGTGGTATCTGCTCTCCAGGTTATAGTCTGATTCTTCTCTTTTTGACTAGGTGAAAATGTTGCCATACTAGTGTGTTTTGGAAGTATTTAATTATAAGAAAAGTAGAAGTGCATCCAATAGTGATAAAGGAAAGAAAACTGAATGTGTACTTCTGATGATAGAGCTCTGTGGTAAGCTGTACCTAAACATAATATTTAACTTCAGTAGCAAGAAATTAATGATGAAAGCTATGATGAATTTTGCCTCTGGCTAATGAATAGGCATATCGATGATACGTCAATGTGTTTCTCTGTGTAGCAGTGGCTTATGGAAAAAGAAGTCTGTCTATAGTCCATATAGCCAATATCTAAAAAAGCATTTTAACTTGTTCACACAGTTGATCCATATTATTCAGCCCTCTGAAACCTAAATGGACATGTCACTTTTTCTCGTTTTTCCTTTTCTTGATAGTCTTCCCTAATATGTCTTTAAGTTGGGGGTCTTGGTTGAAAGCTGCAAGGATGTTTTCTGAGAAGACTACCTGAAATTCTTGCAGGACTCAGCAGATCTGTATCAGTTCTGTTAAAACTCATTTTAGGATTTTCTCTATTTTTCTTTGTCTGCTATAGAACTAATATTTTTATGATGTTTTTCCTTCTTCTCTGCCTCCAGCATTATTCTCCTTCACATGTTCCTTCTCTAAACTGAATATTTTTGTGGTCGTCTTCAATCCCAAAGGAAACTCAGGACCTTGGTCCTGTACTGTTAAATGATAAATTTTGCTATAGGTTTTATTAGACATGTATCTATTCCTAGTGCTGTCAGTATAATTTTCTTACCCTGTCACTATTTACAGCATTGCTCAGTTTACAAATTTTCTGTTAATAGAATTCACATTCTGCTTGCCATTTCCCAGATTAACAGAGCTGTTAAAAGAGTTCATGCCTGGTGCCAGTTCCCTTGCTACCAAATTACAGACTCTCTGTACTCTAATAAATACGTTGCTCTGTGTTTAATTTATTGTATTTACAATATTTTAGCAGCCTTTTTTGTTGTGATGGTTTTTGAAGACCAAATTAGATTACATTAATTGAAAGATAAGTTTTCTGAGGCATACTATCAAGTACTCAGTTAGAAATCCAAATCTGCTTGATCAAAAGTCCTTGCAAATGTGACATATATGTAATTCTATTTTAAAAGGTTGTTAGACATGTCTGGCAAAACCTTTTACTATGAATCACTTCTACTGTTTTGTAAATACTTAGGCACATAAATACTTTCATCTGAGAAGATGAAAATTCTTAAAAATAGCAAAGTGCATAGTAATCTTAAGTGCAGATATATTTGTGTCCTGTGAGATGCAAGAACTTCAAAAAGAAATAAAACCTGATTTTCTAGGTCTGAATTTACAAAAGAATTGGAGAAAACTCTGAGCTATGTGTGCAGGGAGGTTGACCAGATGATCTCTAAAAGTCACTTCCAGACTTAATGATTATTGATTCTGTGACACAAAGAATTTAAAATACAATTTTAGGTGTGTTCAACTTGTGCTTAGTATGCCTTTCTTTTTCCTAATGAATCTAAGGGAATATGATCTGTCTCAGTTTTGCAGTCTTTGCTGCAATTCATAAAAATAATAAAGCAGAAAACAGAAGGCATATGCAAATGTTCTAGGGAGTTTTCAAAAGTCACAGCTCTTATGAGTAAAAATGGATTCCACAGTTCATTTTTGCTTTATGAAATAAAGCATTCCTGAGGTAGAAACAGGACAGACAGGTTTAAAGATGTATTTTTAGAACTGCTGTCTTGCAGATATTTTCTCATAGTACCTGGAGAAGTTGCCCAGGCCTCCTAAAAAATTGAAATCTTAATCTCATCTGTGGTTGCTTTCTGTTTTCACCACAGAGATATTGTCATTTATCTCTGTCTTCTTCTCAAAGTAGACAGATCCTTTCTGTTCTTTATTGTATTGGGAGATACGAAGGTTTTCCTCTGGCCTTGTCAGGAAAGTAGTTGATTTGGATCAGGGACTGAGTAGAGATTCTTCATAAAATGATGTGTAGATGTTGGTCCAGACTTTTCAGCAGTCTCTGACTACAGGTGTTTCTGGCTTCTGTGCTTCGTGGCTCAGAGGCGTTTTAGAAGAAATGAAAGAATGTATATATTTGTATGGAAAACCTTGAGGGGGAAAACAGTGATTATTATTCTTGGCCTACAGAGAGAATGTATACTTAATATTTATGAGAACAGATCCACATTTCATCCAAAGCATGTGTGTACAGGAACGTATTTCAGTTTAATTCCGATAACAATGAATGACTAGTATTATAAAACTCTGCACTTATTTTTATTAACTTGCTTATTTCCGTGTGTTGCTCGTTCATCAATGATCTTGAGCACACAAGCAGTGTATCATAACTTTTGAACAGCTGTTAATATAGACTTGTGGTGTTATTTGAGTTGCATTCATGGGGCCTACTAGTAGTGGTCAGTGTCAAGTCATCCATCTGTGTTTCCAGAAAAGAACTTCTTGCCATCAGTGGCAGCTAATAGGTAGTGAAACCACTAGTGTTCCTGGGATCTATTTAGGAACACCTGGTGTTTATGTTTACAGTAATGGTTGTGATTTTGTTCTTAGACCTGCTGTACAAGTGCCTTTGATACTATTTCTGTCATAATCTCTGTTATGCAGTGTAATTGAAACATAAAAGATTGCTACAGCCTCCCTGGAAAAGCATCCTCAAATAAAGGAGTATTTTTAAGTATTTTTTTAATTTTTTGTTGAAGTCTTAAAAAATAATTTGTTCATTTTTTTAGTGTATATTTACAAGAGAAAAAACAACCTAAATTGTTGCCTTTAGATAGTGTAGCTTTACTGTCAAGATTGGATCAGCAGAAGTGAGTAAATGTCAAGTGACTCTTCTCAGAATTCAGTGAGATGATCTTTTAAGGAAATATGTATTACGGTAAATTTCTTTTTCTGAGATGATGCTTATTCTTGCATTATGCAGTCAACTGGTTTAAGACAGATAATCAAGGATAAAAAACTCCTTTTTGCAGCATATTGTGACCCATGTATGATGACCAAGGCTAAAACTTAATGGCTCAGCAGCATTGATTGGTTCTGTCTCTTCAGACTGACTCTGGACAAGCGCTACAGAGTTTCACAAAGCCCCTTCACAGAAGGGAGTTGACAAGATCAGCAGATTGTTTCAAATCCAGACTTTGGGAAGGAGGGATGTTTAAATGAAAATAAATAAATAAAACTTTCTTCTCTTATAGAGTAGGCTTGATTTCCTCCTTTTTCTCTTCAGTTACAAGTTTGCATCCTCTCTGGCTGTGGTTTCAGTCTTAGTTCTTCCAATACTGGTTCTTCTTGCAGACGTGTTAGTCTGGTTGCTTCCTCTTTTGTACTGTCGGCTGATTTTGCACGTTGAATGCTGATCACAGTGAGTATCTGTAAGAATGGGGATTTTTCATCTGAGAAGATGGTATATGAATCGTCTGTTCAGCACTTGAAGGTGCTTGAGTATTCTCAAGTAGTGTGGTAGCTTGATGTTTGTTCTGACAATCTACTTCAGTAAACATGAGTTAACATTTTAGAGATCTGTAATTTGGCTGGATTTTTCCAGGATTTCTTACATGAACAACATCTTCCTTGTTTAGAAATTAAACTCTGGGTTAAGGCAGTAGTCTACAGTAAGAGATAAGCATGCTACAATAAGAAAAAAAAATCTGTTAATATGTTTGTATAAATTTAATGTAAAAGATATCAGATCTTTTTTTTCAGGCTCAAACAACTGGCCCATTTTGGTAGAATTTCTGTAGATATGCAGCATTCTAACCTATATTCCGAATGGATGTTGTGGAACAGATTTATTTCAAAACAAACAACACCCCTGAAATAGCATTCAGTAAGGGAAAAATATCATGCTCTGTGTAAGATGGGAAGTGAAGTGACTGGCATTTTCACTCTGGAGAATGAATTATTGACAATCTCATTTTGTATTTTTGTTGGATATTAAAAGAATGATGGGGATTGTTAATCCTAGCATGGGTGAAGGAAGAATTGTACCTAAATTATGGACCAGAAAGTTGTTTTTAAACACTTAATTGCTGACAGAAATGGTATCATAGAGAATACCCACAAAAGTAATTTCTCTCATCCATTGCTAAAGCTTGGCAGGCTTAGCAGAAGATTTGATATGGTTCTGTATCCACCATTAGGTTCTGCTCTCTTCCTTGAACTTATTTTCATCTACTTGAAATAGTTCATGTCTTCTAGTATACTGGTAGCAGGTTGACTTACTGCTCTCTGATTAACAAGTATCATGTTTTCTCATTAAAATGTTACCTGCACTTTAGCAAGAGAAGCTATTATAGCTTAAAGTTCAGAAAAGAAGGGTATTTATGTACTGTGGA
This sequence comes from Nothura maculosa, assembly GCA_032353885.1. NCBI lineage: Eukaryota > Metazoa > Chordata > Aves > Tinamiformes > Tinamidae > Nothura > Nothura maculosa. Next base: position 769,207 of record JAUBOD010000815.1, on the reverse strand, counting down.
TTTATGCTTGTCGTCAAACAGATGTCTGTGCCTTCTTTGGTACTTTAGGTATGTGTGAAACTACTTGTTGAATATTTTGGGGAAATACTGCTTCCTTTCATTGTGTTCCCACTTTGTCTGATAGCAAGTATGGTTCAGTGTCTCTATCAAAGAAGTGTGACTACTCATTGTATTAATGGAACTGTTAGGTATTTCCTGAACTCTCCTCTCACTCAAAATGCTACCCGGAAGAGAAGGAGAGGACTGATAGGAGGAAGAGAGGGTATGAAGAGCCTCATGGAATTTAATCAGATTATTAAGGGAAGAGCAGACCAAGGCTTTCAACACGAGGCTACCCTCTAGTGGAATAATGTTGTACAGCAAAAAAAAATGCATTCTTTGTCAGTGAGCAACAAGTTTTAATTAGACATGGCACGTGATAAACAGTGTATGTGTAGACTTCTGTAGAAATTACCTAAAAGTAGGGACAAAAAAAAAAAGCTTCTATCTAGCATGAATTGAAAAGATATATATATATATTCATTTAAATAGAATGTGGTTGCTCAGGAGAAAATGAGACAAAAGTTATCATTGAAAGAATGTAATTCAGGGGTAATATAATTTAAAGACTTTGTAGAAGTTGGTAGTATTCTGTTCAAGGCAGAATTGTGCAGAGAATATCTAAATCCTTGTCACAGCTTCACTGTTTTGTTTGTTTCTGTTCCCTCCTTCAAAGAGAACCCTTTCTGAGGATATTTTCTTCTCTAAATCTGTGGTTTACATGAATGCATTCAGTTGAATTTAACATTCTTGAACTTGCTGCAGGCCTGCTGCATTTGTAGCTTTATAAAACAAATGAAGGGAAATTCTGGGGGTTTGAAAGGCATGCTGTGTTAACTGGAATATGTTATCTCCAAGTCCTTGAGTTTTTGAGGGACCAAGAAAGCTTCTGGAATTTTAGTTAATTGATAGAATGTAAATACTAAAGTTGAGCAAATTGAATAGAAAATCTAAGCTTTCAAAAGGAAGGAAAAATACTTGCTGTGGTAACCAGAGTAGGGTGGGAGGGGATTTGCTGACAGAGTATTCAGGTTTACACATTCCTGTTTGTATAGATGGAATTTTGCTACCGATGAACAGACTTGAGGAATAACAAGAAATTGTAGGAGAACTGGATCTCAAAGAGATTGTTCTTAAAGTGGAAGAAGAAGTGATGTAATCTAAGAAAAAAAGTTTCTTCTGGCTTCATTGACATCTCTTGAGATTTAAATTTGGGATGTAGCTTCCAAATTAAGGAATTTTGCTACTTTCTGATTTTCATTTACCTTTTTCCTGATGGAGTTTTTTATTTTGGCTGCCCAGAAGGAAATAAAATTAACTTATTACAGCCTATCTTGTTCAGACGTATTCTCAGAAGTGGAGTAGTTAGTAGATGTGTGAAGCTGGCTTTGAGAGAGATAGAAATGCACTTATATACAGCTTGATGTATTCTCTGGTTTTCACTGCCAACAGCAGTGTACTGTTAGTACACTAATATTAGATTTTTCATTGAATTCAAGTAACAGAATTTCCAATTGTGAAGTGATTAAAAGAAATAAAAGACATACTGCTTAAAGACTGTCGTATAGTAAGACTTTTGGTAGAAATATTTCTATATAAAATATGTATTTCTCTGTATGGCCTCTATTTAAAAGTTAAATATAAGCATTATATTGTAATTTGTTTTCATAGCAGAATCTTCCCAGAATTAATATTAAAAAGAGCAGGGAAGAGAGGTTAGTGTGGAATTAGACGCAGAAGTATTAACTTGAAGACAACATGCAAACAACTTTACAATCTTTTTTTTTTAAGTCTGTCTACATTATGAACTCTTTAGATGCTGGAGAAAATATATGACTGGAGAAGTCTGGTGGCTGCAGAGTCACATATGTTTACATTAAATCAACTAATAGGAATTTAAGGAAAAGTGGAGAAAAGTATGCCTTTGAGAACTATTCCTTAATAGTTCATTTAGAAAGTTTATATTGTGCAACATAGACTTCATAGTAAAGTAGCCTGCTTATTTCAGTGATGCACAACTTGCTGATCAACTGTTTAAAAAGTCTGACAAAAAGCCTTGCAGTGCTGCCAATAGCTAGTAAGTGTTTCCTGTACACTGTACATTGTTGGGCAAGTTTGGACACTGATTGTATAACATTTTCTAGATTGTGGTAGGAAATAAAGGGCTAAACTCTCTGGAATTATTCTTTATTGCTTAATGAGCAGATGCTCTCAAAAGTTAAGTAACTGTCTTACAAATTATAAAACATTACCGCAGGGTCAGAGTTAATGGACAAAACTTCAGAGGAGCACTGCAGAAGGGAAGGGCTAGAAACTTCAAAGATGTTAGCACTGTCCTTGTCAAGATGTAATTATTTCACGTTATGACCAGTAAAAGATATGCTGGAAATAATAGTGACCCTTGCAAACAAAAGACTGAGTGTGGCAGCTAAAGAAAAAGGTTCAATATCCATATTAGTGTGTGGTGGTTAGTCAAACAGTGGAAATGATGAGATAATGCTTTAAAGTATGGTAGTGAGTGAAGAAAGTGAAAGGAGAACTGACAGATAATTGTTTGTTTATTTCAGCTTGCTTTCCTGGGAGGGAGTAGTAACAGTCTGCCTGCTGTTGAAAAGCCGTGTAACTTATTGCCATTTTAAAATGACTTTATTTGTTTACAGGTGTCAGCTGCGATGCATGTTTAAAAGGCAATTTTCGAGGTCGCAGATATAAGTGTTTAATTTGCTACGATTACGATCTGTGTGCAACTTGTTATGAAAGTGGTGCAACAACAACAAGGCATACAACGGACCATCCCATGCAGTGCATACTAACGAGAGTAGATTTTGGTAAGTGATAATTTAATTGTCATCATAGCCATTTGCCACGGTCACTATCATGATGTGTGTTTTCATATGTTTTACTTACTAACCTCACTGAAAATTTGAACAAGTTCTCATTTTCTAAAATTTCGTGTATTATCTTTAATACTAGCACACCAAAACTATTTTAAATATTTCTTTTTCTATTAATATGGTGCAAAAGAAGTTAGTAGATAATTTCATGTATTTGTTAACCATGACTATTCAGCTTCCAGTTCAAGAAGTTAAGGCAAAGGTAGTTGCCTCCTTCCTGACACCACCTTCAACATCCTTTTCTAAAATGTGTCACAATATAAGAAAAATGATGATGAGTTTGGAGGAATACCACTTTATGGTGTCTTCCATGGAAATGTTATTGCAACTGATATAATGATAGGCTGTATTGAGTATAAAAAGACTTCTTGAATTTTGGATTTTTTGCAAGATTGAATATAAATATAAATCCTTTGCAAGATTGAATATAAAAGAGGACTACTAGCAAGTAGTCCTCTTGTACCACTTTTGAAGTCCTAATTACAAATGATTTCTGAAGGCAAAATAATATCAATATTAAAAAAAAAGTTCTTGTTCTTTCTGTCCCACCAGTTATTTTTGTTCTACCACTGTAGAAGTTGAATTGTAATTTCAGAGATACCTTTGCTGTAGGTCTTTGCTTAAAGATATTAATGGTGTTGTACATGGCTGTCTCTGTTTTAAACCCATAGGTCTGTTTTAACAACCAGCTTTTAGTGATTTCTGCTATATTATTCTTTAAATGTTGAGCTCTTAAACACAATAATGTCTTAAAGGCTGAAGTTTCATTAAATGTAGATGACTGAATTAATTAAAAGTAAAATAATAGTAACATATTTCCTCATGGATTGCATAATCAGAGAACAGTTGAGTATGCAACAATATGGTTGTTTTCTCAAAACTGCCTTTCAGTGGAGAAATCTTTCATGTTCTGATAATCTCAGGTCTCAGCTTGCCTTAGGATTGCCTAGTAATGACTTCAGAAATTGAAGCTTTGGGTTTTGAGGATTTGGAATGGAACATTTTAATATATTACCAAAAATTCCTGTGTGTTTTCATTTGCCTATGTCTCTTCTCAGGATGCTTTTTTAGATTATTTTTTGTTTTATTTTGTTTTTTATTCTCGCTTACTAAAGAAATATAATTATTTGAGTATCAGTATATTGATTCAGAGTACTGATCGTGGTTAGAGATACGCAGAGTTCTGTGGCCTCCAGCAACATTGGGGTAAAGTGGCAATATTGCCATAAACATGAAGTGCTCCTGATACATAGGAAGATAGGACAGACATGGACTGTGGAGTCAAAAGCTAGCAGGAAATGCTGAGATTTTCAGTGTATTGCAATATGGAAATTTATTCTCAGCCTTTAGTTCTAAAAATTCCTACCATTTCATACTGCTGCTATCACTGAAGCATAAGAATATCTAGAAAACATATTTTGCTGCTTACAACTTGCATATTTTTCTCTTTGGAAGTCTCTGTTAAATAAACACATCTTTGGGCTAGTGCATTTTATTTGTGTATGTTGAAAGGGGATTTTTTTAATGCTTTTTTAACTATGCATAATCTAAATAAACAGAAGAACATTTTCACTAAAGTCCTGGCATAGGCTATTTGCAGTTCTCAAGAGTTTTTGGAAGCATTTGTAGCTTCTTTAGGTAACAACAAGAAGGAAATGAGTTTTTCTCCTGTTTCCGTATGGCTTTATATCTGAGCACTGTTCCCTTAGAAACACAGTGGGAAATACTGCAGCTCAGCACTCAAAAGTTTTGAGTTCAGAACTAAAGGTCAAGAAAGAATAAATGAGACTACAGAGAATACAGCAGAAAGAATACATCACCAGGTTATGAACCACAGCAAAGGCTGATAAAAGCACCAGCGTGGGAGAAGCTGCCTAAATTTATGTTCTAGGAGATAAAGTAGGAAATATTTGTAAACATGCTATTTCTTAGACTTCAAAAACGGATGTGTTTCATTTGTAAAATGTTTTTTTGTTTTTAAGCTCTTTCTGGAATGCAAGGCATGTTAGAGTATATTTTTTGTCATATTGTGCAGATACTTAGAGAAACTTCAGTAGCTTTTCAAAGGGCGCTTTTTAAACTGGAAAATTATGTGACTTGGAGGAATATCCAAAAATTCAGACAGTAGGGAACTTAAAATGAAGGAGAACCAGTAGAAAACAACCTGTTTAGAGAAGTTAGGCTAGCTTGCCTACAAGAGGGATATAAATGGATTAAAAGAAACTATTTTTTAAAAGTGTTGGCAAGATAAAGCTAGGAGTAGTGAATTCCTCCACTTTCATCTTAGCAAGCTGGAATGTGAGGGGAGAAAATGTTTTATACATTATGGGAGTATGAGTAGGAAATTCAATAGTGAAGAAAGCTAAAGAAAACATCTATGAAAACATAGCATGGAAGACTGGGTGTATATATATGAATCCTGGAATATCTTTTCAGTGACAAATTTTAATCACACTGTAGTCATGTTGATTCAAAGATATAAAAATTCTTTTTAATAAGCATAACCTTATAGTTGTTACTGATGCTGTGGTGGAAAGTAGATAACTTGGCAAAAGTTGAGTTTATTTTTGTACAAGAGAGAAGAAATCTGAGTGGTGAATCCTTTCACTGCAAAACTATTGGTGAAGACTCTTCAGAGGAAGCTGGTGATGATTTTTCAGATGTAAAAGTGAGCGTGGGGGACAGTCCTGAACGTGCTTTGCTTGAAATACATCTGTAACGGAGGGACTGGGTTCTGTCATCAATTTCCCTTCAGCACTGTGGCCAGCAATACCCCTGTACTGGGGACTGGAGCTCACCTGAGTGTTCTGTACTTGAAGCCACCACCAAGTTCCAGTTTGCAGTGAGCAGCTAATCACATGGATTGTATGGGGTTGTTTGCACTTGGAGCAGAGCCTATAATGCTTTTCCTGGTTATTCTGTAGTGCTCCTATGCACTATAATAATAGGGAGGTGCTCTGAAGGAGCTTTTGTTACTACCTTGATTATTTTCTGAAGACTTGAACTCATGGAGGAACTCATATAACATTGTTAAAATTGAATAAAAAGCCCTAGTGTTTTTTAGCTGTGCCAGTGTCCACAGCCTTACTGTGTGGTTGCCCTAATTTTTTATTATTAGAAATCAGTGTATGACCTACTATACTGTTGAAGGAAGATGGGATTCAAAACAATGACAGGAGTATGTGTTTGTATGTGCATATAGATGATAGCCCCAATTTCCCCTGGGACACTATCAAAAAGATGCTTATTGGATGCTGTAAAATCCTGACAGTGATATGCTGACATAGTAGGCGCATAGCTTTTAAAATAAGAAGTGAATTTTGCCTGTAATGATAAATCACCTTAATGCACAATTCCAACTGGCATATTTCTGGAGGGCCAGAGTAGCAGTAGGTCTCTGAGAAACAAGCAGTTCTTACTGGGTGGTCACTGTAGAGCTCTGCTTTTTGTAGAACAGCTAGTCAGGGTAGGGAATTTGAGAGCAAATTCCCCAGTTCTGGTTTTCTTGAAAAACAGTTTATTGCCACTGACTCTGAATTCTGAACTGCTGAGGTGCTTCATGGTTCTCAGTGTGTGGCCTGTTCCTTATTCCTGTGATTTGAAGAGATTAGTCAAAGGTAATAGTACAACTAAAAAGACCAGCAAAATCCTGTTGTGTTACCTCTACTGAAATACAGAATAAATATTCCTTCAGGTACCTGCTTAGATGCTAATGGGACAAAAGATCCTATCAGTTCCTGTGGTTACCATCATTTAGAAAGCTGGCTATCTGAGGACTAACCTTAATAATATATGCTGTGAAGTTTGGCAAGGTCTACTGGAATTGAACTCAAGGCTTCTCTATTTGCAACTGCTAGAATAAGATCTGTGTATTAATTCCATATTTTTCAAAGCCATGTCATCACAGAAGAGTTGGTTTTAGTTTGAAAGGGGTCTGTGGACATCCTGTGGTGCAATGTGGAGATCATTGTGTGGGAAGCAGGACTGTAAACTGACAGTCCTTACGGGTGAGGTCTCCAGTGAGAAAGGTTCTACCTCTTCTGGGCAACCTATTTCAGTGTTTGATAGTTTTCTTAGTGAGGAACTCGTGCCTGCTGCCTCTTGCCTGTTTGTGAGGCGAGTGCCTCCCTTTCTCCTGTATTAGCTGCCTAATGCCTAAAGGTTGGGATTAGATCCCTTCACCCACCTCTCCAGAGCCTTCTCCAGACTGGATAAACACAGTTTCTTCAAATTCCTTTCATCTGTCAGGTTTCCCTAGCATACAAAGGGAACCTTACTTGTTCCTCACTGCACCCTCTGAAAGTCTCTCTTGAACTGGGATATCAAAACTGAACCCAGTCCCCTGATGTGGCGTAACCAGTGTGGACTAGAGCAGCATAAATGCAGCCCTTGATCTGCTGGCCTCTCTTGCAGATTTGGCCAAGAACACAGTTTGTTTAAGCAGTACAAGGGCACGCTCCTGGCTCCTGTCAAGCTTGTTCTCCAACTAGGACACCCACGTATTTTCCAGTAAAGCTGCTCTGCAGCCAGCTGGCACCTGCTGTATTGCTAATACCAGCTCTATTGGCAGTGCTCAGTATTGGCAGATGGGCATCAGATCCTTTGTGATCTTCATCAACTTCTGTGTTTGTGGTACCTGGAGCTGAGAGTGGCCTTGGCACAAGGAGGGGCTGTTTCCTCACTGTGGAGTCCTGCAGCACACAGACAGGGTTTGCAAGGTCGGGTTGGTTACAGGAGCAGATTCTCTAACAGAGAAAAGCAAAAATAGCAAGCAAAGGCTGGGCTTAGAGCAGGAAAACCAATTAAAACTAAATATGTAAATAGTCAAATATACCAAATAGCTGCCATAGCCTCTGTCAGTGTGAAAAGTGTCTCTGGTTCTGCACCAATTAGCCTAGTGCTATTTGTAGGTCTTTGCTTGAATACTCGAATTTAGGACTGATGACATGTGCTCTAGGTGACCCTGCGTGTGCAGGGAGGTTGGACTAGATGACCTCTAAGGTCCCTTCCAACCTTACGTGTTCTATGATTCTGTGATTCTATGACATTACACAAAAAAAAGCAAAGAATATAATGTTTTATTTTACTGGATGTGATTGAACTGGCATCTTGCAGAAAGATTGAAATACTGATACTCTATCTAGAGTTAGCATCTGTTTCCACACTTAAGTGAACTAGTCATTTACTCTAACAAAAGTGGCTCTCTCACTGCCTTTTTCAGTGAAAGAGGAGAGTTTTGTATAAGGGATGTAGAGATACTCCGTGATGGAAGTAGATTATTCCAGTCAATAAAGGAGGACACAGTATGTGACTGGCAGTCTACTGGAATCTAGAAGAATGGCTCAGCTGTACTGCCGGGTGTCTGTTAGTTTCATAGGATGAGCCATTAGCATAATTCGTGCTGGAAGGGACCTAGGGAAGCGTCTAGTACAGCCTTCTGCTCCATGTGGGGTCAGATGAGCTTATCTAGGGCTTTATGCAGCTGGGCCTGGAAAGCCTCCAAGGATGGAGATGGCCCCGTATCCCTGGAGAGGCCGGACTGTGCCCTTGCTCACAGCGCCAAGGCTGCTGCCGTCGCAGGGTGACCAGGACACGCTGACCCCGCTCGGCTCCTTCTCCACGTGGCTGCTCCCAGCCCACGTCACCGCTGGCACTGTGTTGTCCCAGGGAACGGATGGGATTTTTGTCAGTTTTTGGTTAGAACATATATTAAAATGGAAGAAAATTTTCAGGGTCACATCATTTTGAATAGTGACTGCTTTCTGATCAGTGGTAGAGAAACATACATTTTAGAAGCTAGTGCTTGTCACTAATTTCTGCATTTCAATTCAAATGCTGATGTGTGATTCTTTCTGTTTGTTTTTGGTAAATATATAGCAGCTTGTATAATACCAGCATGTTTTATTTCTGTGAATATATCTAATTGAAATGAAATTAACTTCATTTATTTTACTTTGTTTAGTAGAGGAAACTAAAATTCCTGACTTCTCTGTGCTTTTGTAAAGAAATATGTCGTAACAGTAGACAGGGACAAGCAGACAACTATATACCTGATTTATCCCGTTAGGAGTTTGGTTTTGTCTAAGGAATCATACCATGCTTTTTCTGCTGCATTACCGACTTCTGAGTAGGTAAAGAACATGTTAGTTAACTATGTAGTGGCTGTAGATGGATGATGAAGCAATACTGCTCCTTTTTTATTGTGTTTTTACATTAAATACATTTTCTTCCAGAAAGTTATTAATTCCAGCACCACTAAGCCTGAAATCTAACTGTAATTCTTCTTTAGAGATTATTCATATCCTTTTATTATTTTCCTTCTGCTTCCTCTATATGATAATGTGAGTAAGGAATCTTTTCCTGGAGAAATGTATTTAGCCTGACTTTTTTTTTTCCCCATTTTCTTTCTGAATAAGCACTTTTTCCTTCCTAGATCTTTTGAAAACAAGACTTTAATGATCCAGAGGATTTTGAGGCATTAGACTCAAAATGTTATGTAGGAAGTCATTTGGGAAAAAATCAGAATTCTTTATTTGAAAGATTTCTTTGTGACTGGAAGGACTAGTTCTGTGCTCATGAGCAAGTCTCACTGGAACAGTAAAAAAACTGTAAAGAAAAACAGTAATACAACTCTGGGAACCCTCACTTCAGTAGTCTGAGACCTGTTTGTAGTCACTAGGATTTAGCAAATAAGTTTTTGGGAATATTAATAGCATAAATACATTACTTTATGAGAATTCTTGATATTCTTTTAAAAAGAACAAGTGGAGCAGTTCAGCAACTTTAAAATTAGATACAATTCACTACATTACTCAATTACTGACTTCTTTTTTTCATTTAGGCTATATTTAAAAAGCAATCCTATGTAATGCCCCCTATTTCAGATTAGCAAAGGTCTGGGGAGGGGACAGGAATTTTTTAATATAAAAGCTGGAGAAAGATTAAGTTTTAGGAGGAACAAAGGAATGAGGTGTTATCTTCTGAGGGCAAAATATTTAGATTAGCCAGTAAGAAATTTCATTTCTGATAGGGATCCCCTCCAACAAAGGCATGCTTCATTTGCCTTACTGCTTCAAGTCATCATCTTTTTGTTTAATCTAAATCAGTATATTTAGATTAAACAATATCTATATCAGTATATATAAAATACTTGTAATAAGGTCACTCAAGTGGGTACAGTCCACAGAGGGGAAATTGACTTTATATTGTTGTTTATGTATATCCATATTTGCAAAAAAAAGAGGCCTTTATTTTTACAGCTAGTAAATAAGTATTGCATCATCACCACAAGAATCATACCAAAGCTTAAGGCAAATCAGAAGATCAGCTAAATAGTTTATTGTTAACTTACATTAGAAGCAGCTCAACTTTTGAGTTTTCTTAACTAAATTTCTAAAATGAATAACTATCTCCATTATTTTGCCCTTAAATATAAGGAGTAAATATATAGGCCTTTCTATAGGTTTCAACTTTCTTTTGGTTTTAGGACAGGAAAAAATTGAGATCTGAAGTTTATTGTGTTTCCCTTTGAATGACACTATAGAAGGGAGAACGTTCTTAAGTTTTTCTTTTTTGGCATGTGCTATAACAGCTAGTGCAGTGAGCTGCTTTAATTAGAATTTACACTTGTATAGTGTTAGAGTGGCTTCTTTTCATCCATCCTTGCTGAAGTGTTTTACATTGCATATTTTGGGTACCTGCTGCATTGAATCATTTCAGCTAAATTTTTCTGAAAGAAGGTGCTTTTCATTTCATGTATTGCAGAATACTTTCAGTCTGTTATAGTGACTTGCAGCTTGTGTCTTGTGAGCATTGCCCTTGCTTTGCTCATCTGAAGCAATAGTGTATTTAAATTATATGTATTTGAGTTTGTGTCAGCATGTTGGCAGTGTTTTCCCCCCACTCAGGTTTTTGGCAATTTGAGAATTGGAAACTGAACTGAATCTTGAGGAAAATTTCAGAAGAGTACTCTGAGAAGTGCAGGAAAGTGGAGCTAATTAGTAACTCACTCAAATATTTTTTAAGTCCTGTGAATTATATAGTTCTTCTCTGTATTATATCTGAAATGATCTCCATAATATTCCTCCTCATTGCTGAGCTTCAGAGTTAACACTTCACACTCAAAATAGGTTGACTTTCATATAGCTTTTTATTGCATATCATATAAATAAAAGAAACACGGAGCACTTGTGAACAAAGCTAGTCACCACCTTGAAAATGTGTTGAAATTTCAGAAAAGCTGGTAGGTAAGCTTGTAAATAAACCTGATTGATTGTGCAGGCGGCTGCTGCTGCTCACTGCCTTGACAAGGGCTGCCTGGCTCTGAATGGGGATGATGGGGCGGCCCTGCCCCAGTCCCAAACCTTTTCTGGACACCTGCCCAAGTAATTGCAGCACTGACCTACCTGTAAATTAAATTATAAATAAAGAGAGAAGAAAAGTACTACAGATGGTCTTAAAAGAGAAGACATTGGTTATTTTGTATTATTCTAGTTGTATTTTTGTCTTTTGAAAACGCAGTACGTGCTCTCTGACTGGCAGATACTTAAATGTGCTGGCTAGGTTTAGAAACTAAATGATGTGTTTTATTCCTGGCTCATTATTTTGTTTTCTGCAGTTGAGTAGAGTTATGTTTAAGTGATGAACAGATGTGGGAAAGTAGGTTTTTAGTAGACCTGTTACTACCTCGGCAGTAATTATGTTAGCATATATCCATATAGAAAAGTTTCCATGGATAAAATTGTAACAGATAAAAAGAAAACCTTTCTCAAAATATTTTCTGTTTTAGATTTGTACTATGGTGGAGAAGCTTTCTCTGTAGAGCAGCCACAGTCTTTTACTTGTCCTTATTGTGGAAAAATGGGTTATACGGAAACATCTCTTCAAGAACACGTTACTTCTGAACATGCAGAAACATCAACAGAAGTGGTAAGAATCCTTAGAATTGGTTTTCATAGAAGAATACATAAAATCTTTCTTCTAGAACATGAGTATCCTCCTTTCCTTTTCAAGTATGTGTGTGTGTGTGTGTGTGTGTGTGTGTGTGTGTGTATATATATATATATAACTACATTTGACAGTGACAACAGAATTCTCTTCCTCTTAAAGGTGTCCTGATATAGCAGGATTCCCTTCCCCCCCGACTGCCAGGTTCAGAAGCTTATTTTCTCTAAATTTCTCTAAATTTCTCTAAATATTTCTTCACATTGTTATTCTGTTGTATTTTATTTATTTTTTCACAGTCAGTTGCATAATTACCAAACGATTTCACTGTGTCTTCTAAGTCTGTAGCTGTGACAGTTTTCTGTAATTCTTAGGTAAAGGAAGGTATGCAGATATTTTTGAACAGCTTTTTTTAAAATGGATTAAGTGTGTTTGTACATCCCAAGTTGTTCTGTTGAAGCTGTTGCTCTTGAGCCAGAGGTTCTTTCTTTCTCTTCCCGTTAAGGCAATTGAGAAACACAGAATTAAATATACATATGGAATAAAATATGTTATATGGAATTAAATTGGAATATATATGGAATTAAATTAAATTTATATAAGTATTTCTATTGATACTTGTTTATCTGGGTTCCTCTTTAACTTTTGGAGTAGAAGAAACTAGGTTGGTGTCTAATATCTTTTTTCTGGATAATATGTCATAAATTCCTATATAAATTCACTTTTTTTTTTCTTGAAAAGACCTTTCAATTATTAAAAAAGAAAAAAACTACATGTGTAGGTGCTCTTGAAATTTATAAGAGTTTTGATATAGCACCTATTTTACTAAGATAGAACTGATGGTTTCTACTACCTCCTAAGTAAATAAAAGTTATTAAATCCTCTTGAAAAAGCATGAGACAATATTGGTTCATTCTGTTATGCAAAAATCACTATAAATGCAAAAACTATAGTACACAGAAATAACTATTGCTTTATGCAGTGGCATTTGCTGTTTGTTTTCACCTCACCACTTGCTGGATTTTGTGCTGATATCTGTTATCAATTTAAGCGTTCCATTACCATTTGTACAATTTCCGTTTCCTATTGGAAAAAGCGGTTTGCTCCTGCTTTTATCAAGTGTCCTGATGATCTAGATGATCATCTAAATGCTGCTTATGCCAAAAGATTTTACAGGTATGAAATTCTTCCGAACTGCTGGTGGTGCTTGAATATTTAAAGTGTTGTTTTTTCAGAAGAGCCTGTAGGTCTTATTTTTGGTTTACATTTTTTTATATATATTTAAGCCCTATTGCATAAATTTGGTGGCAATCCTGTCTTAGATTCCTAGAAAAATGTGAATGCTTTAAGCAAATTCCTCATTACTCTTTACCAAAACACTATAACGAAATGTCTCATGACTTCAGCTCTTTTTTAGTCTTCTCCTATTTTTTTAACTGTCAAGGAATTCTGTGGAAGAAAAAGGACCTTTCTTCTACATGAGACTCTTAGCAGCCTCTAAAAGGAGTGATAGGGGAGGTATCTGCACCTTTTTGAGACCCAAGTGTAATCTCATCTTTACTAACAAGTAGGAAAGTAAACTTACAGTTTAAATCTGCTGCACCATAGTGCCATAGCACATGTTAGTGGCACACTACAAGTTATGTTGTCTTGGCTTGTTCTGTAAACTGTGAAAGTTTTAAACATAGTGTAAACTGTTGGAAATGCCACATTCAGGTCACTCTGTCATGGCTTGGTACTGCAGTTCTGATTTGCACCACTTGATGTCAGTGGTATGTTCCAGACACAGAACATTAAGATCTAGATTATTATTAAGATGAGCATATTCTCGTCTGTTTTGTGACTCTCAAAATTTGTGCAGCCCAGCCTTGTGTTTTCAGATACCTGCTACTCCACTGATTCCTGAAATTGGTGTGGAGAACAAGTCTTTACTGATCAATTGTGGGTCAGTCTGCAATATTGTTATACTCTATCTTTGTTCCAAACTCATGATAAAGAACAGTATTTTACTGCTTGAATATGATTGTGTATGTTTGTGCTAAGTATTAAATCAAGCTTTTTGTAATAAAGAGTTTGAAGTGTGAATATGCATACAGCTGGGTAGTGGAGTAGTAGTAAAAGGCTATATAATATTACTAAAGAATACCTCTAAATCTTTGTGGCCCTTTCTGTCAAGCAGTTATTTGTGTTTAGATGCTGACATTTAGTCCTTATAGTGGCTCTAGTTATTTAAAGATGTCTTTATTTCATAGTTTTAAGCCAAGTTTGCAGGAATTATGTTTTTATTACTACTGTTATTCATTTATTACTATTTATTTAGTATTTACTATTTATTTACTATTTATTACTATTTATTTACTTACAATGCAGTAATTTGTGTTTTTATTTCAGTCTTGCTAACTTTTTTCTTTAAAGTTAAATCACTGATGATCAGCAGGAAAAATGCCTTCAGATACTTTTGCTATTAATATTTTTAAAAAGCAAGAATTGAATTCTGCTGTTTTGAATTCAGAGTGGCATATATTAGAATATGTGCTGATTTTCTTGGGTCTTCAGTATTACTTCAGAAAATAATAATTAAAAATATTGATTTAGATGAAAACTAACACTTCAGTAATTATGAGCCTTTCTTTTCCAATAAGAGGCCAGTGGTAATGGTATTATACAGTAAGTGCAGAAGAGTCTGCCTATTTTTAATGCTGATCCTTATTGTTGATGTTGAATTTCAGTAAAATGGACTGATTAATGAACAAACAACAGCATTCAAATAGAAGTCTGCTGGCATTGCAAATCCAAAAATAATAGGACATTTCCTCAAATATCATACCTGAATCATGTTTCAGAATAAAGATACAGGTTTCTTGTGTTCAACAAGGCAGTAACTAGTCTAGCAGGTCTAGTTGGACCTGGCTTATGGACCAGGTCTTTGACATGTTGTGGAAGTTGATAAGAACTTCTCTTGCAGTAATAAAATAGAGGACACGAAGTAAACGGTTCCTCTTTTATTCTTGCATGTTATAGCACTTTGAGTGCTATGAGTGCTAGAGAGTAAGGTTTAGGACCCTAATTTTCCCCTTTTTGTTCCTTTTATTTTTTCCTGTATGATATTTTCCTAAGGATAACTTCCCCTCTTTTGAGGGGAAACACAACCTATTCAGAATTCTGTTGTTACATTAAGCTAGGTAGAACTTTCTTCTATTTAGTTACTTTATAAAACATGTTCCTTCGTCAGGTGGTCCTGCAAGCTTGGTGAAAAAAAGGAGAACTTTCTTGCTTGAAAATTAAGCTGTTTATAAGTAAGATTATGGACTTTATAATATTGATATATCACCTGTACATACATTTCTTTCTCCATACTGAGTAGTTATGTGATATATTGGCATAATTCAGTATTTATTACTTTTGCATTGCTGGGGAAGGTGGACGCAATGCTTATCCTGGAAAGAAGAGAGAACTGTTCCTTTTTCCCCATGTAATCCTAGTGCAGTGGGTTTGAGGAGAAACATTTTTCTGGGGTTAATTTGCTTGATAGGTTGCTCAAAACCTGTATTTAAAAGTGAAAATTTCGCAGCAGAAAAACACATTTTGAGATCATGATTGAAATTCGTGTTTTCCATGTTGAATAACATCTTGTTGTTCTTAATTTAGCTAAAATTGTGTGATTTTTTGGCAGGTAAATGTGCTGTGAAAGTTACAAAAGATTATTTGCGAATGGTAAAAATATTGTCCTTAGTCTTGCTTATATACAAAAGATTTTTCAGAAGTTGCTTTTTTTAATTTTGGGATGGAGTAAAAGGGTCATATGCCTTTTTCTTTTTTTCTCATTAAATTCTGATCTGTCTTAAGTGCTGTGGTTCTGTCTGCACGAGTCTTTCTCTGGCGTTTGAAGTGGACAACTGCAGTCAACCCACAGCATTTCACTAGTCGCTGTGTCCTTCCTTGTGCCCTAATAAAACAACGTTGCTCCACAGTGAGGGTTCCTGTGATGGACTTGAGTCTGTGCATGAAGAACCTGGGCAGCCTGAGCTTGGAGCAGCAGCCAGGGCTGCCTCCTAAGGCAAGACCTCAGGCTGTGAAGAGGCAAACGTATAGGTTGGAGTTGTATTGAATTGTCCATGTGTTAGTATTGATCTGTGGTCTTCAAACCTTCAAAGTCGTCCTGCAAAACTTTAATTTTTAAAGTGCCTTCTCTCAGGATGCTGTGAGATCAACACCTGCACTGGAGCACACTTATTTACTCTTTTTAATACGGAATTGTGGTTATATCTGTGGGTGCCAATAACACAATTTTTAAAGCATAAGAATCTGTGTAGTCTGTGGCTCATTGTGTGTGTTTTGTGTGAAATGGATAAAGTTGGCTTTTATCTTTGTCGTTTCAGATTTGTCCAATATGTGCAGCATTACCTGGAGGGGATCCTAATCATGTCACAGATGACTTTGCAGCTCATCTTACACTGGAACACAGAGCTCCTAGAGATTTAATATCCTTTCCTGAGTTAAGCAGGAGACAACTGGTCAATAGCCATAACTGCTTGCTTAGATTTCATACTCAGATGTTCGTGTATCACATTTTCTTGGGACTTGGTTGCTGGAGACCTACATCTCAGCTAGCAAATTATTTATTAATTTAAGAAAAAATATACTGTGAATGGAGCGCAGGTATACTTGACAGTGTTTTCTCTGATAGGGGAAAAAAAAAATTAACTTTAAAATCCATCTTTTTGCTACAGCTCCTTGTTTTATTCTTCCCTGGTCATTAGTTTTGATGTTATTTTGTGTCTGAAAGCAGCACTCCAGATTCCGTAGTCTGTTGCAGGTGTTTGTGTGACCAGATCTGACCGGAGGGTGCTTTATTTTGAGAAATAACTTTAAACTTCTTATTTAAAACTTAACTGTGCTTAATCTGGCAAAAGTTGCATTGCTAACACTAGACCATGTTAAAGACCATATAGATTGTATTGAAGGTCATATTGCCATTACATTGCAAGGTTAGACCATATTGTAGGTAAATCTTTGGGTCTCAGACATTTCCCTAAACACTTTGGAGGAGTTAACCCTGAAAGCCAGGATGAGCACTTCTTTTTCAGGAATGACTGCGTGTATTTGCTGTTGTCAGTGCTGTGCATCCATTGCAAGGCACATGGTTTTTCTGAGGGTCCCTGGACTGCCCGTTAGGAAAAATGTTTTAGGAAGACATTTTCAGTATGTTTTAAGGCAGCTCTGCTTAGTGTGTGTGTGTGTGTGTGTGTGTGTGTAACAAGTTATGGCCTACAAAGACCATTCCCTAATTTCTTCACTTTCCTCAGCAGCAGAAGACCTGTTTTTTTATGCAGGTGGAAGTAAAATCCCTGTAACTTAGCAATAAACTCAGCAAAACATGCATTGTCAGGGCTTCCTAATAAACTAGGAAAAGACTCTTCTGGAAAATGGGAAGCCCACGTTGCTATTTCTTGGGCATAGCAAGGAGCTGCACAAACCTGCAAGGTTTGGTGTGTGTGTCGGGGGGAATCCTGCATCCATAAGGCTCCATCCTGGCCTCAGGACCCGGGTGCCACCTCCCGTGGCCAGAGCCCTCCCTATTTATTGCCCAGCCCCTGGCCCTTTGCTTCCTTGACCGCGTGATCACGACGAATCCAGTGGCGTCCGGCATGTCCGTAGAATGTTCCACCCAGGCCGGGGCTTGGGAGGCCCCCGCGCACGCCGATCAAACATGCACTTTACTAGCAGCTCCACTGGCGGGCTTTCCTCTTCTCAGAGCTCCTATTCTCCAAGCAATAGAGAAGCCATGGATCCTATAGCTGGTAAGAGCTGCGGCGCGCCCACAGCCGGGATTTCCCACACACAATTCAGGGTGCTGCTTTTCCTGCTTCCCTCTGCTCCTCAGTCACGTTTGCAGGCTGCTCCACAATGCACATGGGTTCAGTACCTAGTGACTGGTGAAGTCAGCCACCCTGGGTTGTGCTTTGAACTGCTAAGCCCAAAATCACTGCCCCACTACTAGCTCCTAGCAATACAGGGCTGGTCCTCAAGGCCGCTCTGGCCACAGAGTGTGTGTTTTTCACACGGGATAGTTTCTCACCTCCGTGACGTGCAGTGATAGGACTCGCTTTAATTTGCTGTGTGCATGGAGGTGTTACGGAGGAGGTGGTGAATTTCAGCCTATTTTGGCACAGATTCACAAAGCATGAGCTCTTTGGAGTTCATGAAGATTAAATTAGCTGGCCTTGTTTACTGTTGGTCCTGCAAAGCATGTTTACATTCAGAATGCTGTTTTAATGCCAGATTTGCTCATTTCAGAGGTTTTTCAAATTTGCCTTTCAACGACACTTGCACATTTTGTGGTCCAGCTCATGAGCACTGTGCAGGGGAGAAGGGAATCTCCTTTTCAGCATCAGTTGAAAACATCAGAGATGTGCTCTCAGGGTTTGCAAGTATAACCTGCTTAGTGTTTGTTTATCTTTGATATGAAAATAGCTTTTTAAAGACAGAAAAAGACATGAAAAAAAAAATCTTAAGGCACAAGTTCTTTTAATGGAAAATACTAAAATTTTTATTGCCAGTATAAATACTAGGGAAAGTTTAGGACCTCCTGTTGCCCCCCTAGCTTTTGCTTTGGGTGTTACAAGGACATAAATGCCCCAGCTGGGACTTGTTGATAGGTGGCCAGCCTGCCCCCTTAGTGCAGCCTTGCCCCATAGGGCGCTGGGGCTGCTGCCTTCCCCAGGTCTGGTCCCCCCTGCTGCCTCTTCTCTCTCTTTGCTGGACATCTGTGACCTGATTTAATTCAGAGACCATCTGAGGTGGCGAGTCTTACTTGAAATAAGAAATATTTGTAGGGTCTGTTTCATGTAAACATTTTTCTCCCTGTGGTGTTTTCCAGTAATTAAAATGAGGAAAACAGAGTATTTGATCTTGGCATGGTGATGTCTCCTGATAAAACCGGCCATCCAAAAAGTCCCTAACACAAAATTGCTGCACTTTATTCCCACAGTGATGCCTTATTTAGCAGGATGATACTTGTTGTAGGCTGTGATAATATTCTGTGTATTTCAGTGTGATAGGGCAGGAGCAACAAAAATGCCCTTACTTTAGGGTGCAGAAGAGATTGTGCAGTTACTTACTGAGCAGGACCTTACTGGTAGGACCTATTTTGAAAATAAATTTTGAGGACAAAATTTGCCATAAATGCATCTCAGAGATGGAGGACATAATGCCAGACACTGTTAATGGCTGGAGATTTTCCCTGCTTCTGGCACATAATAGAAATTCACACAGTAAAAACTTCTGTAGCAGCAGCTTTGGTGTCTGGGGCTACCTTAAGATGTTTTCTTAATTGGAGGACAAAAGCATTCAGTCAGGATGACTGGAATCACGGAATTAAAAGGAAACAAAGGCAACCTTGATGAAGTGGATGTTCTTCTCTGTTGTGCCACTTCCTTCCAGAATATTGGGGGAGTAAAGCCTTGGTGGGGAGCACATTCCTCCTAGATGGGATCCCCTTGGAGCTCCTCGGTCCCCGTGCCCAGCAGGGCGCTGGGTGCTTCCCATTCCGGAGCGTGTCCCGCGGGCGCTCGGCTCCCGCTGACGCATCCCTCTCCCCGCAGAGCTGCTGTCGCAGCTGTCGGGCGTGCGGCGCTCGGCGGGAGGCCAGCTCAACTCGTCGGGCCCGTCGGCGTCGCAGCTGCAGCAGCTGCAGATGCAGCTGCAGCTGGAGCGGCAGCACGCGCAGGCGGCGCGGCAGCAGCTGGAGAGCGCGCGCAGCGCCACGCGCCGCAGCAACGCGCCCGCCGCCGCCACCGCCGCCGCCACGCAGCCGCCGGCCGCCGACAGCGCCCCGCACAACAGCCACAGCGCCCAGTTCCTGCTCACCAGGTAAGCGCCCCGGCACCGGCACCGGCACCCGCGGGGTATCGCCCTGCTCGGGAGAGACGCATCGGCCGTGCCGAGGGCAGCGGCAGCCTGGGGACGTCAGCGTGCTCCCTAATAAGGTTGGAAGGGACCTCTAGAGATCATCTGGTCCAGCCTTCCCGCTCCAGCAGGCACCTAGAGCAGGTGGCACAGG
>JAUBOD010000815.1:688859-723521 GCA_032353885.1 Nothura maculosa | reverse complement strand
GAGCTGGGACAGAGGCTTCTCTTGTATTTCTGAATCCTTTAAGCTGGACTCTAGTTTTACTGTTGAAGTATAACCAGATAAGCGAGTATTAATAATTAATAAAGGGGGTATTTTACAAACCCCAGACATCACAAAACCAGTTTCACCAATGCAATAGAAAGAAATATCCATCATGAGTACTCGTAAATTCAGTTGCTGAAAGCAAAGATCCTAGAGCCTGATGCAATCTGTCAGAAAACATGCTGATTACTCAAATGTCAGAACATTTCAAGGAACAGAGGAAGCTCTAGGGCTACTTTCAGACACTGATACAGACATAAAAAGTCAACCCATCCAATTCCGTTGGTATTTATCAGCATTTATCACAACATAAAATGAAAATTCCAAATCAGATAGTTTAAGATATCAGACACATACTACAGAATTCTGCCAAAACATAAAGAAAAGGGCAAATACATAATTCTCAAGATACCGCTAAGTAAACTTTCAGCCTGTGATAAGCAATGTTGATAATGCATTAGAACACGTCAATAAGGGAAGAGAAAGTGCAGGAAACACAGAGACTGAGAATCTCCTTCAGCTCTGACCTATTCTCACAGGAGACTAACCATCCAAAGGATGCAGAAAAACAACTGCCTCAAAAAACACACTTGTTGGTAGATGGCAAAACAGAAGTCTAGAGCTACAATGGCCTGCAATTCAGATCCTTTGTGCAGGATGAAATGGTCCACCAAGCAACAGGTTAGCCACAAGCACAACTTGCCACTGTCAAACCAACTGGAGAAACACACTTTAAATAAACAGCAGGAAAGAAAGCCAAAGCACAATATAACGAAAACAACTACTATGAGCATTCCAGACAGAGCTGAGTGGGAGAAGGAAATGATGTCAAGGATGGGTGTCCACAATAGTTAATAAATTTAACAAAAAGTGGAAATCAAAGACCAATAAACAGAACACAATAAAGAACTTCCAGTTCAAATGCTATCTGAAGGGGAAGAGCAGGAATTCTAGGAAGAAACAGGACAGGAAGCTATGTTCAGGGAAATGCCTACAAAGACTCTGTCTGATGGACAAATAAACTTCAAGCAAGAAACTGCTAATCTGAAGTGCTGGGGATGTTTTAAGAGGAATTCTGAATCATTGACATAGATCTGTAAGAAAGTCAGACAGAAGTAAATTAGTGAGAAATGAGAATATGCAAGAAAACCCTGAAGGATCAGTTTTGTCAAGAAAGTACAGAGCAGGCGAGCTCAAAATCACTTGCAGAATACAACAGAGATGACCCAACCCTTGTATTTATTAGCACTAGAAGACAGATCAGTGAGGTGCTGTCATAAAAGAAGGCAGGAATGCAATAGCAAACTTGTCGTTCTACAAGATTCCTAAACCTCTTGGCTAAAGTAGTACAGACTCCATGGAGAGAAACGTGTGCGATACTTCACGGAGGGGAAAAGACTGAGTTTAGTTTTAGAATGCTACTGCAAAAACTCTACTTTAATTAAGTTTTCAGGTTACATCAAGATCATCTTTGGTATTTATTAATCTTCTCATGGCAAATGGCCAAGAAACAATCTCTGATGTTGTATATTTGGACTTTAAAAAGTTGCACACCTTTACTCTCTGCTGCAATGTCCTTAAGTTTATTAGAAAATTAAGCGGAAAAAGACTTCCTAATTTAAAAAAAGCACTTGCTGTAGAAGATTAATTTTGATTACCACATTTCTGTGTAATATAGGACACAACGCTGTTTTTACCACTATCGAACAAAGTATCTTGACACTTACATCTTTTTCTTTTTGGAGGCTGTCTACTTTTTCTTTCAGTCGTTTGCATTCATAATCTAATTTATCAGCTTTCTTGGATTCTTCAGATAATCTGTTTTGTAGTTCAAC
Source organism: Nothura maculosa (assembly GCA_032353885.1). Taxonomy (NCBI): domain Eukaryota; kingdom Metazoa; phylum Chordata; class Aves; order Tinamiformes; family Tinamidae; genus Nothura; species Nothura maculosa. The sequence continues at coordinate 721,626 of JAUBOD010000815.1, read as the reverse complement.
TGCCTGCGAGAACAAGAATCAATAGTTTGTCTGCAAATATTAATGTTAAAACAAAATATTCAAGATAAAGAAGTCAGTTACCATGCACCATAAGACATGTTCAAAGCAAGTGAAATATTTACCTACTACTTAAAAGAAAAAAAAAAAAAGTTTCATCAGTTGTTTGGTTTCAGTCACAGTATTAAGTCTTACCACAAACAGCAAAAATAGACCAAAAACGTAAGGTATTGACAGTATTCAAAAAGAAAAAACAAATCCCAAGCATGGCCTAACAGGGGAAGGTATATAATTCTACAGACCAAGAGCTCAGGAAAAATAGAGTAATCCTGATTTCAGAGAAGCTTAGGAAAAAAAAAAGTCAAGTCTCTGAAGAAATCAAATAGTCTATGCTTTTTGACAGGTCTATTTCACCTAATTTAAAGATTCAGCCATAGGCTGATAATCTGTTTATTTCAAAAGAAAACATGGCTTAAAATCTCCTATGTACTTTCATGTGACAGATTAGCAAAGAGTTTTCAAATCTGTAAGAGGAGAAACGTGCAAGGCCAGCAGAAATGCTCAGTGCATGATCAGTGGATGATCCGCCTCATGTGAAGCCAAGCTCACCTTCCCAAACCTTCAGACTAGTTCAGTCCCAAAGTGTTAGCAATGCTCAATGCAGAGAGCATGAAACAAGGAAGCTGAACAAAGACCCGGTGCAAACACAGAAGCTGAAAGAAGACTCAGCCAGAGACATTCAAGCTCTTCTGGAGCTGTACACAAGAAGGTTTTCTTAATGCCTTCATTTTGGATTACAGAGTAACTGACTAGATTAAAACAGGAAGCACAGCAGTTGCCATATCTATATTGGAATATGCTTGGCAGTTTCAACTGATCTTTCGTTTTCAAAACATATCTAAGCAAAAAAACTGCCAGTTCTGAAATTCTGCGTGGTTTTATAGTTTAACAACGAAGGACTTTGCTGCTCTTGTTCTTAAAGGATGAATGTGGGAAGGAGAAGTTTGGAGGGAGGGAGCCTTCTATTTCTGAAATTATCAGCAACATAATCCAAATGTTACATGCCAAAACACGTAGCTTCTGAAATATGGCACAAGTCATTGGGGCTTCCAGTGACATAGAAGCATGCAAAAATGCAGGCTTTCACCTCAGACTATGCTCCTCACTTGTAAAACGGGTATAATTTACCCCTCATATGGCAACAAATGCATTAATATTTGCAATCAGTTGCAATATGGTAATGGTGCATTAGAAAACAACAGAAGGAAATAAATAGTCAGAATCTGAGCAGAGGGTAGGAAGATATAAAGCTACATATTCATGCAGAAAAAGCAAAAAAAAAAGTCAGCCATTACATTTACTGAGCAATATCTGACATGTGGAATGAGTGTTCCTGTCGGAAAAGCAGGGATCTTGTGGGAAAGCAAAGCAGGATATACTGTTAAAAAAAAAAAATACTCAAAATGCACATGCACAAAGGGGCTGAATTAAGATTACACGAAAATCAATTCTGGAATCTCCACATTTTCAAGTTGCAACAAAACTTTTCTAAGAAAATACTTACTTTCAGAAAAGTGAAGATTCCTACATAAGCTGTAACTCCTAAAATCAATCACTGCTGCCCCCATCTAACAGAAACTGCTCGTAGGGAAACTACAGGAATTTCCTCTCAGTGACCAGAGCCAAGCATTTTCATGAGCAGTGCACAGAGGATCTAAGCCAAAGAATTACCTTGTCCAATTACATTGTCATCACTGGGACTGGATTCTCCACATACCAGGAATTACAGATTTCCACAATGGGGCACACTATTTCTCGGTGGTGCAATACCTGCAGCCTTATGCCTGGCTTAATTCTTATTACACTACTCAATGCTAGGAGTGTCAGAAACCAACTTTGTGAAACTTGGTATTCAGGCTGTCTGCACTTCCAATGCAGCTCTCGAGCCCAGCTTTAGAGATCTTAAGGCAAACAGGCTCCGTGTGTTCATCCAGGGCTTGTGAGCTTAGGTGAATGAAGTCACATCTGCCAAGTGGGCCTCTTGATTTGTACTCCAGTCTCAGCCAGTGGGACAGTTTGTGTATACGTATGTAACTGCTTGTATATATCAACAGCTCCTCTGATGCAAAATCTCATGCAAAACATCCATGGAATGAGGGAGAAAAGGAGGAGTACTTGGCAACTTGGCAGGCAAAGCACAAAGAATGATGCCCCTTCCAGAAGTCTTATCATTAGTGAAATGGATGCAGATGTAGAAGTTATGCAACGTACTCAATTGCTTGAAGGAAAAAAATTCATAAGCAAACATGATGATACTACTGGTATGTGAAAGGCCACTTCCTTCTATGTTTACTCTTTTCCCTTTGAATATTTTAACCCTTTCTTGCCTACAGTGGTTCCTCTCCCTGCTCTGGGAACTCATGTGGACTGTATTCACAATTAGCCCAGGGGAGTTGAAACTAACTGCTCTGGTTAAATAAGAGGGCCACATGCAGGGAAATATCTCTCAGTTTGAGGGATACACATTCCTCCTGGGCTTGCAGTATTGTTAGCTGTTGCTTTGGTATCTTTTTTTCCCTGCTGTAAGCAGACATACAGGGACACTGGTAGCATGACCATTCAAGGTTATGAAAAGGCAGGCTACAGAGCAGGCACTGTTTACATTAATAAACCAGGCATGAGTTGGTCTTGTAACAGGAATCCCACAGTGATGTCATGTCAGTGCAACGCAGAAGCTGAGAGAAGGTAAGAGTGTCTTACATCTTCACAGGAATACGATCACATTACTCTTGGATAAGCAGGAAAATAAACACATGCTCTCCACTCCAGAGCATGCTGGTGATACATTTGTTTATTATTCTGGTTGCTTACAAAACAAAGCAAAAAAATAAAGAGGGAGAGATGAGGATGTTTATCTTTTTACCTTCTGGATAAAACTGGACAAATTTAGATCTATTAGATAAAACCTTAAAAAATAGCAAAGAAAAAAAAAAAAAAGAGAGGTTACCTAGCCACCGGAATAACTTACCTTGACTATGGTAGAGCCCCTATGCTGGAAATTTACGTGAAGCATGGGTGTTTTTTCTGAAAGAGGAGGTTCTAAATCAAGCTCCACTACTGAATATGAATTAGGAATAACTTAGGAAAAATACCTTAAAATCTGGAAATTTCTGAAAAGTAAGAAGTGCTGCTTATTGGCAATGTAAAGCAAAATCGCAATAATGCAGGAAAGGAATTAAAAATTAGTATCTACAAAACACACAAGTCTCCCAGACACAGGAAACTGATTGTTGTTTTTTATTTTTTACCTTAAAGGGTTAACAATGCTATGAAGAGAAAATCCGGAGTGATGCAGAGAGCTTTCCAGTTGATGAACTGGAGAATTCCACCATAGGGTGATGCCTGTTCTTACCTGCCTCTTGTATGTCTCCAGCTGACTGCGTGCTGCATTGGCCTTCCTCAGTTCTTCTTCCAAGCTCACAGTGTTCTGCATGTACATTGTGTTCTTCTCTTCTAAGAGCTTCACTTGCCGTCGCAAATCACCCAGGTCTTCCAATTTCTTTTTGTATGATTCTACCTGACTTTCTAACTTGGCAACCTTATCAGAAGAATGCCTGTAGGGACACATTTGTATCAAATCTATACTTGGAAAACTGGAAAAAAACAAATACACACTCTAAAGCTTCCTCCATATTATGAGTGAATGTAAAAGACATTGTTAGACAAAGTCAGTACATGAGAATGATCACAATCCAAATAGATGCCTAGTTTCATTCATCTGCTCCCTCCCATCACTATTTGTACTATCAAAATGCTGCTGTTGGAAATGCTTTAAGATAGTACCATTCTTCCCATTACATCTTTCTTTTCTCTTTCCTATCTTAATTTGCAGTAATAGTTAAAATTTCTTGTCTCTCATCCATTTTTTTCAGCTCTAAATCCACCCTCAGAATCTTGTTTATTTATCACGGAACAACTTTTCTGCTATTGACTAACCATCATAGTCAACCCTCCCCTTGCTAGTCCACACTTGGCAACACAAAAGTGCCTTAAATCTTTTGGAACCTGATGCCTTGTAAAGAAAAGTAACAGAGCTCAGTTTATAACATATTGAGGCAAAGTTTTCTCCATCTGATATGCATTGCTTTAAGTTACACTCAAATCATAAATTTTCAGTTTGATTTAAAGCATGAATCATTAGGAAAAAAAAAAAGGGAAAAACTTTCAGGGAAAAATAATAAAACTCAGAAGAACTAGAAGGTAAGGAAGATGGAATACAGAGTTGCTTTTGTGCTTACTGCTCTAAGGCTGGATGACTTGAATATGACTGTATCATTTTGATAGCCACAGCACATTTTAGTGCTTCCTTGGATAATTTTATATTAAAATTCTTTAAGAAAAATTAATGAAGATCAATTATATAAATTATATGGATTAGTTAGTAAATAGACTTTAAAAATGGTTAGCAGAACACAGTTTACCTCAGTACATCGATCTCATCCTTCAAGGACTGAGCCTCCTCTGCCAAGGTAGTAAGCTCTTCTGTCTGCTGCCTCAATTCAGCAATTTCCTTCTCTAGTTCTTCGCACCGTATTCGATAGTCATCTTTGGCAGCTTCTAATCTGCAAGCATGAAGTAAAACAGAATGCAATTTCTTGCCTCAAAATTATCTTTCTTTATTATCATCTTCCCTAAGAATATTGGTAACAATTTTACAATACTCAGTAAAAACTAAAACAGTAGTCCAGCACGCAATAATGCAGAGATTAAAGCTTTGCTTCCAAGTATTTGGCTTATTCAGATGTGCAGGGTTTTTTTAGTACTTCCAAGATGATGCCAAACTTTCTGCTGCAGATGTCACACAAAAAGGTATACTGTTAAGTTTTCATGGAATGACAAATCCTAGCTTTTGTGTGGTATTTTCTTTGCACAGATGCAAGCTTTGGCAAGAAAATTTGCAAGAAATTTTCACACTTTACAGTCCTGGAGCATATTAAGATTGAACATGAAATTGTTATCCTAGAGTTTTGTTCAGCTGCCTTATACCTTCAACAAAATATTCCTGCTTTTTCTTATGTTCTAAATGATGAAGAACTATGATTTTTTTTTGAAGAATCCATGGACTGTCCAGCATTCCTAAAGAATTAAGGCATGAAATGAGTTATCTGCATTTTGATTGGCATATAAAGAATGTAGACCAAATTTCTGCCATGACGAGCTCATATACAATACACATAGGGAAAGGTGCATTAACCTGGCAGTGAGGTAGGGGAATAATGAAGAGAAACATTTTGAATGAAGAGGACATAGGCTGGCAACATAAAATCCCATTGTGATTTTGATTTAAAGTTAAAATAAAGGCATCTTAAAGGGCATACAGTCAATAAAAAAGTACTGAAACTTAGTAAGAATTGCTGGTAAGAATTACTAAGAATAAATAAGAGTTGGAATTGCTACAGAGAATGGAGATGACTAAGAGAAATTAAAGGCAAATTTCAGAAACATTACTACTTCTTTACAGTGTATGTGTATAGAAAGAAGGCCAAGAGACATTAGGTGGCATGCAAGAGAAACATCAAGCCCCATTTACAGGAAACTGAAGGGAGAGTGTGTGTCTAAACACAGAGGCTTGGAAAAAGGTAGTAGAAAAATGCTAAAAAGCAGATACAAAAGGAAAAGGCAAGTTAAATGACGATTGACATAAGAATTAGAAGAGGGCAGTGGAAGGAAGACAGAAAAAAGGAAGAAGAAAGCACTGTAAAACTTTCATTCTTGTAGTTATACCACCTGCAACACAAAGCAAGCATTTTTGTCAGTACAGCCAGAAGAATCACTTCCACAGGTGCCCGTTTTACCTGAAAGTTTCCTCTTGGAGTTGCTCTAATTGAGTCTGCAGCTGCAAATGCCTACGACCTGCAGGGCTGTTGGGATCTTCAATGGAATCTGACTGGTTAAGGCGCTCCATCAGAATCTGGTTTTCAGCGAGTAAACTGCTCTTCTCCTCCTGAAGGGCTGCAACCTGTTGTAACAAAAGCAGGAATAACAAAGCTATCAGCTATGAAGATACACAAAGCTGTCTCTTTTGTGTGTGCAACAAAATATTAGCACAAACCACAAGTGGAAACATACAGGTTCCATACTCACATTTTACCAAAAAGACACCACACAGTTAATAGCTATGCAACTGCTATGTGTTGTAAACAATACATTTTAACATTAAGGGTAGGCCTTACCATTCAGGGTACAACAAAGTACAACAAAGTATCCAATACAACAAAGCTTTGGATAAAGCCATTCACAGATGATGCAGTAACTCAAAAGTGGGTGTCATTTCTTACTGAACTTGCTATAACAGCACATCCTCCAGGAGTTTTCCCATTCATGAGTTGAAATCTACTCTTTCCTACCTGAAATGTGACTACTATGAAACATCTTAATACTGACATTACAGTACCTAGGAAAGAGATCATGAACTTTTCTCTGGCAGCACAAGTAACAGAACTGCTGTGCAGTTTTCTTCTTTTTTTCTTCTGGGGCTAAAAATTAACAAATCTCTTTCTCACTGTGATATTAATATGTTAAAAATATATTACCTACCTGCATATCTAACTCATGACATCTCTGAGCGATTTCTTCTTTTGTTGCCAGAGCTTCATTTAATTCTTCTGTAGTTTTCTTCAGCTATCATAAAAACAAGCATTTTTAGTTTCACCATTCTCTCTATATTGTCTAAAAAAATTCTAAACTACATGATCAGAAAATTATTTTTGCATTTTGGTAATAGATGATTTTTTGATAAGGCAATTCTGCTTTTAAAAAGCAGCAAAGCAGGAAATACTTTAGTTTTCGTGGCAAGCAAAAATATCTGATATTAAGTCTTAGACAAATACTAAAGTTACAACATTTACTCCATGAATTTAATTCAATCCTCCTGAAAAGCTTAAAGTCAAAGAATTTGCCAACTCTGTACACTAAAAAAACTGTCAACACCACTTTTCTTTACAGATGCAAAGACTGCACAATTTCAGTTTTTATCAACTATTCAAATACACAAAGGATTGAAGGTGAAATACAGGGAACAGACAATTAAGGGAAAATCTGTCTAGTCACTGGGAACTACTCCTACTGCACAACAAGAATACAATTAACATGGTGATGAAGAAAACTATCCTTCTGAAAGAGACACTAAAACATAGAAGCAGTATAGAGAAAATCAGAGTTTTCTCTTTAAGGACTTTATAAGACATGTATCCTTCAAGTTTGCATATGAATGCAATCAGGATAGCAAAAAATAGTTACAAAGAAATTGCTCTATAAAAAAATGCAGCATATGTATTTGTACAGTGACAGCTACAGATGCACATATATTATTTACACACCGAATATATTATATTATTATATAGAGGATCAATTTTAGATGGGCCTTCTGCCTTTTCCAAACAGGACCACCATGTCTTATTTCTCAAGGGATTGCTGACGTACAAACAACAATTCCTTCTGTCAGCATTTATAGTCTTCTTCAAAGACAATATGATGGAGGAACACAGGCAATATCAGTGTACTATATATAATTCTAGTGCATTAGTAGGACATGTTAGGACCAAGCTAAGCTCTCTAAGCCGAAACACAGCTGGTTTGGCATTTTCTCTAAATGTAATGGATAGCGAGGAACTCTCTTCACACCTCCTCATACGGATTGTGACAGTTCCCAGGACTGCTTCAAGGGCTTTTAAGCTGTACTTAAATTTTTTCATTGACTTTTTAAATGGCAAAACTGAAATGGCAATAAAGTTTTGTTTTAATATTAGGAACTCTTCTTTTTTCTCATCATCCAAACATCGGATGGTCTTCAATTTTGCTATAACATAATACCATATAGCTAATATTATTTTCCAAAATGAGTTCTTCTTTCCTTTAAATACACAAAATGGGTAAACTCAGTCTATAAAGCAAAAGAATTTGACATACTGAAGTTTAATTTTCTATTCTATTTTGAATTTTCCACCAAACCATTTCATGGTTAAAGAGATAGATTTCTAAAGAACAAAGCAAGGTGACTGGGCACTGATTTCCTATAATTAAAGGAAAAGAAACATCTAGTCTTAGATACCTGACGATCAAGGTCAACGTAAGCATCATTTCCAACAGAGACTGGAGACTCTTTACTCATCAACTGCAATTAGATTACACTGGATTAGAAAAGCAAAATACTTATTTGTATATTAAACGCTAAGCTTCAAAGGAAAAACAAGAAGAAAAAGCAAGCTGATTTTAACTTCTGGGAGTTTTGCTCTAACAGTATCAAAAACTTCCACTCCATATTTATATGCAACATAGAAATCATAGAATTTTTGGAAATTATAAAATTTAAAAGAATTTAAAGAAAATTAAAAGAAAAAACAAACATACATAATCACTTCTTGTTCTGAAAAAAAAAAGCCATATTCTTTCTCTATCACGAAACCTATAATTCTCTTCAGAAAGTATTTTTTGAAGCAGAATTAGGATAGTAGTAGCGATCAATTTATCAGTCAAATCTGTCTCAAATTTTTCTATGAGTGTTTTCATTTTTTGATTATTTGCAAGTCCACATGGATTTTTTTCCCCAAATAAAGCTGGGGACATACTTAATTCAAAGAAATGTGCAAAGGATAAACACAATTAGACCTCTTGCTCTTTATCTGTAATCTGTAAATTTTAAAAAAATGCTAAGATTATTTTTGAAGCAAATATTATCATTTTCTGTACATTGATGTATCTATTTGACTACAAGAGGTTTTTATTATTTTTCGAAAAACATCATTTTTAGAAACTCAGGTCTTAAAGGTCATCTCCAAACTGACTTGTGTGCTTACTGAAAGAAAAAAGTAGCTGATAACTAGTTTTCTTTCAACAACCACACCCACTGATAAGGAGAAAAATAGTCAAAATTCTCAACTCTAACAGAACTCTTAGATGAGAGACATTTTCCCAACCATCTCCAGCATACATATGGAAGTGATATTCATACTGAAAGTTGTAATTAGCTCCCTAAAAGATGAGAACAAATGAGAGCTTCCCCCCCAAAAAGGTATATAATAAGGCAAATAACTTGAAAGGAAGCATTATGGAAGCACATTCACTGTGGATAGTGGTAAGATAGAAAACATTTTTTCCTTCTCAGTGACATGACTCATGGAAGCTATGAACCAAAAAAAGGAAAAAAAAAAAAAAAAAAGAAAGAAAGAAAAAAAAAAAAGTACATATAAAAAATATCTTAAGCAAAATCAAAGCTAGATTCCCCCCCTCCATCGTGCCTAGGATTAGTGTCCAGCCTGATTACTCTCTTCAGTTCCCGTTATTTCCTGCAGAAGCTAATGCTTTAGCATTGCATTTCATGGGTAAAGTTCTGATACACAGAAGAGTGTTTTCACTTCCCCTCCATCTGTTTAAACCACTGTAAAATCCTGTATTAGACATTCAAATATTTATACCCTTAGGCCTCTCTCCTTTTCCTCCATCTCCTTAATTGGAATCTGAGTCCTGTGTATTTAAATTCATCTCAACTTTTCTCAGAAGTTCCTCCTCCCTCCCAGGCCTTGATTCCCTTTGCTCCTAATTACTAAATTCCTTCCATTTTGTCTGCATTGCTGCAATGACAAACTACTCTGAAATTATGCATTCCTTGAAGCCTAGATCACATGGAGGAATAGTTACACGGTTCTCAGCCTCAGAGCTGTCTCCCTGAGAAACAGTCAGATTTCTTCTTCTTTACCACATACAGGGACATTACAAACTTGTTCTTAATTTAGGGTCATGTTTTCAGGGCTGAGTATTATTTTGCTACCCCAAATAAGAATTTCCAGTTCTTTTCTGCTCAGTGATGCTTGTAGCTCTTTTAATTGCTCCATTTCTCTTTTTTAAAAAAATCCTTTTCCAAATGACTGATAGGGACGGCAAGGTGAAGCAAGTACTTGCTCATTAGAAACTCTTTTAAGAGCCTTGCCCAGGAATGAACTGAACAGCAACAGTGCAGGAGGCTGTAAAACCCACTAGAGGCCACTGTGGTGTTGCTGCCTTCTGTGCACTTGGGCAGAGGAAACAAATCAAAACCAATAATCCCTTCATTCATCAGTGGCTTTGGACACCGCTCCCAAATTTCCTACACTTTGCATGGCTCAGCAGAAACGAGGAATAGGACACTGGGAGGAGAAGGATGGAGTGCAGGGGTGTGTGTGGATCTCGAGGGGTGCACTGAACGGAGGATGGCAGTGGGTGGGGTGCATCAGGAATGCGGAGCAACAATCCTCTCCTAAGAGCTCATCCGTGTTTGTCTGCACATCTCCACACACATCTACCAGGGAATATCCCAACAGGGCTCTGCTTCCAGCCTGCCTCTTCCCAATTCCTCTGCTTATAAAGCAGGAGCAAGCTGCACAGCCAAACTGATTCGACTTCCAGAGGATTTCCTTCAAATAAAAAAAAAATCAAGAATTTTTTAATAAAGACTGTATTTTAATATTACAAGCAGATATGTAGATCAACTCAGAAACACACTTTCCATCTAAAAAACCAAATGTACAGACTGCCACAAGTTCCCCCTTCATATTGCTCCTACACAATCATTGGGCTCCAACAGTGCTGTAGTTTGCCACTCCAAAAGACTCACTGCTTTAGTCTGCCTAATGTCATGTTATCCCTTTCTGAACTATCTATTCCTAATCTGATACATCAGTAGCTTATGTTTCTGCTTTAAAGCAAATTTCCTTAGTGTGCTATGCTGTGTATCTTCACCTGGAAGCTCATACTGGGCTCCTGAAATGCTTCTGTACTTCTTCATACGTGTCAAGGACCAGCAGCTTTATACTCGACCTGCAAATCTGGTTCTAAAGCACCAGGTTAACTTGGGAGGTATCAGCCAAAACCGGCATTTCAGGCCTGGGGAGGCAACCATTAGCTCGCCCCTTTCAAGAACTAGCACTGGCTGACCTTGAGAATAAAAAGCAGAAGGAAATGGTCTTTTTGTTCTCCTTTCAAAGCTGCAAGTTTCCTCATTCGGAAAGCAAACTACAGGTGGGCACAAAGCTCTACTTCCTCGGTCTTGCAGCTCCGAAATGGCTTTTAGCTTCAAAGCCATAATTCGGCTCACAATTTTCACCTGCAGCTTTAATGAACAGCGATGTACAAATATTGTTCAAATGAATTTGTCAAAAAAAAAAAAAGAGGAAATGAAAAAAACTGCATGCAATATCCAACAACAAGCATGTCTCAAAAGGAAGTCTGCTCAAGAGCTTTCAACAGTGTGAAAAAACAAGCAATTAACACATACTTTCCCCTTCTTATGCTAGCTTACTGTACACGGTTAGAATGAGGAATTTAAAGTGGCATGAGTTTGAGCAATCAAAACGTCATTTAAAATCAAATGAGCTTATTCTGTGGTGAAGAACTCATTCTGGATTTAAAAGTCACAGTAACCTGGGCAAGGAGCCTTTTTTTTCCCCCCCAATTCTTAGTCTGGTTTTATGAGAAGCAGTTGACATTCCCTATGCTGCTAATGTTAATCCTTATAACTATACTTTTTCATGCTCACAGCTTTGACAAGAAGCTTTACAAAATAACTGAGATCTGCTAGTTTTATATTACTAAAGCCTTTACTTTTTTAACTGATTTGTTTGTGACTATCAGTAATTTGCATTGTCATGGATATATAGAGATGGGGGAGGGATCAAGCTACCACAAATCTGCATGCAGGAATAATTTGATATATATGAACTTTTTTTCTTTTCTACAAATGAGTAGCATGATTCTACAAAGGCAGCTGGCCCCAAATACTCAAAGGTCCTTTTAAGTTCAAAATATTTCCTTTATATGAAATGCTTCTACAGTTGCAATTGTTCATAGTCTGCAGACTCACTTCACTGGATTTTAAACTACATCCAACTCTTCTGTTTGCAGGAGGGTTTTTCTTTCCATTTAGAAAAAAAGTTTTCTTATAAAGATTCAAGGCTACACATAAAATAATCTGTATCCTTTAAGACAGCAGGACTTTTCCCTTTTTCCAATATTGACATATCCAATGAAACATTCTTCTATCATTTTCTCTCTATTCGAAAGCTACTTTTACTTAAGACAAGCGGAACTTCTAAATAGTAACAACACAATAAAGGAGAAAAAAAAAAACTGCTTGGTGGAAATAACATTATTAAGTTATTTTAGCTATGCACCCTAAGCAAGCTTGGACAGTGTTTCTACTACTCTGACTCTCAACTTGACCTGCACAGAGAAAGGAAAAACACCTGCTAAGTGATCAAATCAGAGATGCTCAAAAGTGCTAAAAGCAAAAATCCCACAGAAAAATCAATAAAGAAGCTTCCTTAGTTAATTAAGGTGCACTTAGTTACGCAAAAGACTTTGAAAAGTAACAGCAGAACAGGAAACTATTACATCATTATGTTTTTTTTCTCTCTTTTTTTTTAACTACATCTGGAAAGTGTTTTGGTCATTAAAATATATGGAAACTATTGAACTAAAAATTTATATGAGGTATTAGTCATAAAGATATATATCAGTTAGTTATGTCATCTAACATTATATTATCATATATTAATTGCAAGTAATAAATTACAATATGCTATAAACAACTCAATAATACTATATAATTTATGTTATATATTATATAACATATACCATATCATGATTTTTTGACTATTCTTTACTAATTGTATCATCCTTGTCCTCCTCTACCCTGTACACAGCTTGCCTTTGGAAATGGAAATTTGCAGATTAAGACACAAGAATCTAACTGGTAATAACAATATGTACTGAATAATGACAGAAAATCATTGAAAAATTCATATGTTATCTATAAAGTAAAAGGAATATCTTGATTCCTAGTGCTTTACTTTAGGCACTAATTAAGCAAAGGAAATGCTAAAGGATCACATGAGAATCAAGAAAACTGAAGCTAATTTAGTAAATCATTTCATATGTATAATGCTCATTTTGCCATTTGAAAAAACAGCTTTTTCATGCAAAAGTAGAAAATAGGAAAGATACTTGTTCAACTACAGCTTGAAAAACATTTTCATGAGTATGATGATACATGAAAACCAAAGAAGTAGCAAAAATAATTATATAAACAAAAAGGAATTATGTAACATCAGTAAAAATTAAAGAGGCCTTTTTACATAGCAGTTCTCAAAGAATATGTAACTGCATGTCAAAAGCTTTGAAATGCATGGATTAGATGACATGATATCAACTTTTGCAACATGCTTATATAGTAATTTTTCTATATTCTGTTTTGGTGTCTCCTCTACACTACTTATTGTGTTCTAATCTCTTGGTTTCCAAGAGCTGCTCTAAGAAGTCCATGGAGGAGCAACAAGCTCCCTAAATCCAGAGAGGTTTCACCCTACATGGACAGATTACCACTGCAGCTCTGGAAATCCTCCTGAGATCTAACTTTACTTTCTGTTGTCTTTCATATGAGCTTTGCTGCATGAGTATCTGAGAGCCTCCCCATGACCACATGGTTCTGAATGCCATGGACTTCTCATCACTTCAGAAACCTGCATTAAGAGTCACACAGACACGTGCAGGTCTCTGGATGGAAACCACTGAGATTCTAGTTCACTTTTAGAAAAAGAGAGATGTATCAGTAATGGCCTGGAAAGAGCAAATGGGAAGGACTTTCAGAAGTGTTACTTTCTCTGAAACTTTTGCCATGCTTTCTTGTTAGAAAGTATAGCAATGTTTTCCTTTTGGATTTCCTACTTCCCTTACCAGCCTGGCCTGCAGTTAATCTTCATCTAGGAAGACTAACTCTGAGCAGAGGAAAAGTCACTCGAGTTTTAGATAGCAATAGTGATCACTAACGCTCTTTATTTATTTATTTTTTCTCTCAATTCTGTTTTCAGTGCGATTCATCAGTTAAATAAGACTGCAAATCCTTTCTTGCATATAGAAACTCTCCAGGCTAATGACTATAAAGGACAAAAGAAAAATGATCTTTTCCACCACAACAGTCTTGAGAACAAAGCAAGTTCCTAATACTGAAAAACAATTTTATAAGATACACTACAGTACATTTACTACCATGCTACAGAGAATTAGCAGGAACACCTGAATTAGCCTATTAATTATACTAAATGTTATTATTTAGTATTATTATACTAAAATAGACAAAATAATCTTCTATTATATATTTCTCTTTCCTTCCACTTGTCCATTAATGAAATTCAGCAATTCAACGTGTTCTGCAAATATATGGTTGAAAGAAATCCTACATTATCCAGTTACTTATATACAAGGAGTCTAGTGTACTTTAGGAGCCACAGGGTAGGAAAAGTAAAGGAAGGGGAACCCAGTATAAAAACATCTAGAAGTTTAAATCTTCTAGATTTAAAGAAAAGTGGGGCATAAAACCAGAATTCTGTGACAGAAAGCAAGTTCGATGGAGTTGTTTTTCCACGGCAAAATAAGAAGACACCCTTCATTCTAAAACTGCAATCTATGTTCCTTATTTCATCCAATTTTTTTGTTGTTGTTTTCCTAGTTAGAAATAAATATGCTTTTGTAAAATATTGAAAGGATGAACTTTTACACAGTGTGAGTATTCCAGCATACCTCCTGAATAGCTGTCATGACAACATGTTGAACTGATTCCTCCATCATCATTATGGTCTGGATGTACTCTGGGGGGAAAAAAGAAAAAAAAATGCAATCTGGAATGTTACTGTTGAAACCTGAGAAAATTACGTATAACATGAGGTCAGCAGCTGCATTTTTCCTATAAGCTGAGCAGGTGCTAGAGATGACACTGAAATGCGTAACCATCACTCAAGTCTCTGCCCAACAACTCAAAAGCATCAGACAGTCTATTCAGACAAAGAGCCAGGCTCACTGGAACAGTCAAAAACATAGATGTATATAATGGCCAACTCCTTTTTTTGCCTCCTTCCCCCTGCATCTCACACTTTAATTAACTTCTCAAATAACTAACAAAGGATCTGACACTCTTGCTGCCATTTCCAGAAATACAGCAAGCAGAAACAAGGTAAATCAGGGAAAGAAAACACAACAGCTATAGGAAAACACAATAGCCATATCCTCTCATATATCCAACTCTGCATTATATATCTTCTTATATTTTTTATATATATATGCATTTTATATAGATATATGTGTATATATATATATGGATTTTATATATTTGTGTTATTTATATATGTGTGTTTATTTATATATTTATATATTTGTGTTAAATAGCTTCTTATATGTTTTTATTCCTACATATTAAAAAATAAATGTTTTAGTTGCATGCGTACCCTAACCAGGCTTAATTAACCACATTATCTACAGTATCTGTAGACAAATTGAAGAGGTCCTTGTTTGTGTCCCAAATGGCCTTCAGGGTCATTTTGGATGCCCTTAAGGTATCCAACAGATCCAACCTTAAGTCACTCATGTGCTTGTGCCTATCTGATTATTCCTGCAGAAGTTTTGCAAACTGATGTCCCTCATGGCACCCAACGTCCCTTCAGACCAACTCCTAGTGATTCTGAGGACTTTCATATATGGTAGGATACCTAAATGCGTTCCTGAACCCAAGATTGCACAAAAGAGAATGACAATTAAGCCTGTAGATTCTTAAAACACACAGAGCTCTCCTATACATCAAATGTTAAAGGTCAGGCCCAGGAGTTTCACTTTGCAGAGCTCTCTTCCACCTCAGCTACCAAGTACCAAAATTGCATATGTTGGAATCACCACTAGTTCAGACAGGTTCACAGTAAATCTTGTAAAAGCACATTATTTACTATCTGTATAATAAACAAATAAATATAACAAAATAAAAACAAACTTGTCTCAAAGGAATCTGAGAAACATGATTTTCCCCTAGGCAATTTGCATATTTTTCATTTTCATTCACTGCCCTGGGAGCAAAACAAGCTTTCAAATTTTATTACCTTGCTTCTGTTCACAGTTCACAGCGCATCCCAAAATGAGCTGCAGCATTCTCCCAAGCTCTGCAGCATCAGCGTGCTCTCCAATGAGGTTAACATCAGGAAGGGTGAAGTCATTAATCTGTTGCCCTAATATCTGTATAAAGACCCAAAATATACTTATCTGTATCACTGCACATTTTTTACGAATTCAAAAAAAATACAAAGATGATTCAGATTCAACAGGAAGAAGACATTTTAAGAAGACATCTATTTTAATAAAATTTTCAATTCCATCTTGGAAAAAAAGCCATCCTAACAGCAGCTTATATACAGATTTCCACCCATAACACTTGACACAACTAAAACTTGGGGAAAATGTAAAAGAAAAACATATCAACTAAAAATAGACTATTATTTTCAAACTTAGTGGGATTTTTTTAATTCCAGATAATAAAAGGCAGCATAAGTAAACTCAAAATAAAAGTCAACAATATTTGGATAGCTAGTCATGTAATGCTCTATAAAAACTATGTCTAATGCCTAAAAACATTTTAGGCAGCACTGAATATTGCATTCAAGGCTCACATTCTATACCATGAGAAAATGTCAAGAAATTAAAATATTTCATATATGGAAAGGTGGCCAGCACTAATGGGATGACAAATGTAGTACTGTAAAGTATTTGGCCATTTGGCCTCACACTTTCATAGGATTCAAGGTATTTAGCAAGTCCCAGAGCTAAAAAAGCTAATTCTATAGAAAATAGATATTAGCACTATACATAATTAAAAAGAACACATTCAAATTTAAAAAAAAAGGACTGAAAAAGGAGAAAAAGGAAAAACATGTGATTTACAACTAATGTAATCTATTTCATAATTAAAAAGAATTTACATTAATGATTGTCAGCAGAGGGAATTAAACAATTCAGCTAGATTGTTTTCAAGTAGCTTTCAGGGGGCCGAAAACAGGAATATGAAATGTGGAATTAAACACATTTCTGACAGATTAATGGCAGATAAAAAGGAACTGTCAACTCTTAAGCAGGGTGCAATAAAGAAACAACGACAATGGAATCAGTCATTTGTTTGCCAAATGCCTTTTTTTCATTTTAATATGCAAGAAAAACAGAAAAGCAGGAAAAAGGTACTTAAAAAAAAGTACATGAAGAATAGGTAGAAATAAAACTGTTAAAAGTTTTTCAGGGTTGGACCTTGTGGAATCATTGTTTCTGTTTTTTTTGTTTTGTTTTAACAAGTTCCTCAAAGAATGAACACCAACAGTACTACTAAGATCTTTGTATACTTTATAGAATTCAGAACCAACCTTCCATGAAAAGACTGTTTTCATTCTACTGAAAAATAAAAATCCTGTGAAAGCATCGAATACAACAGAAATCTTTGCTATTGTATATAGCCTTGCAAAAATGCAATCAAATACAATATTCCTTGAACCATGCCAACCTGTTATGCTTATATGTGGGCGAGAACTTCTGGAGAAGGCTAACCCCTGAAAAGAGGCCGTGAGACCCCCTGCACAATCAACACTTCAAAAAAGAAGACCTAATGAATCTGCAGGATACGTTTACATTAAGCAGCTAAAAAAAAACAACAAGAACTGCAAATATATTTTACTTAAAACTGTTCTTACCTCATGGTTGTAATCCAGTATCCCTTTTAAAATTTTCTTCAGGTTGCTTACCTACGGGAAAGGAAGACGATGGAAACACAGTAAATGCAGGGAATGCATCACACAAACATGATCATAAGGTAGGCAATCAAGGAACAATCACACCGAAATACAATTACATCTATTTGCACTCCAATGAGACTTCTTGTTTTAGAAGGTTATTTTAGGGTCACAACAGTTACGCAACTCTCTCTTGTGATCAGACTTGCAGATTGGATCACAAATCTACATGAATTGGCAGAAAACACTTAAGTCTATGAAGAAACAGCATATACAGTACTTTTTTGGGATTTTGGAGATCTGGAAAGTTTTTTTCTCTCTATTTTCTTTCCCTGAAATATCCTAGTCCATAGTGACTTTCTTTCTAGAAATGTGGATCTCCACTTCTAAAACCACTCAACACTCAAATCAACTACTCCTTTATCTCCAATCTACGCAACTTTGTTTTTAATATTCTCATTAAGTATTTCTCTCAAGCCCGTCACTTTTGTTGGCCCCCTCACTCTGAATTCTTGGCAACTGAATGTCTATATTACATCATCAAGGCTAGATCTCACAAATCTCTGCAAGTCTTCAGTGCCATACAAAGAACTTCTGTTTCACTGGCATAATCAGAAGCATAAGTTAGATTCCACAGCATGTGAGGCATTTATGCAGCATTTCATTTACATCAAGTCCCAGATGAAGAATGCATGAAAAATCTTTAACAAAAAATTTTTTAAAAGCCACAATGGTTCTCACAGATGATGTTCAGAATAAACAAATCTTTGATGAAAACGATGAAAGTGTCTGTTAATAGGTTCTCTCAAATTAATGTTGAGGTATTTAAACACAGTATTCAGGTGATGGAAACAGTGCATTGTCTCATATAGTAATAAGTTTAATAAAGAAGTTTTATAAAGGCTGAACAGAAATAAGGAGCACGTCTAGAGAAATGAATAACCACATCCCAATTCATGTATATTTGTTATAGGCCTGGAATAAAGAATTGGGACTCATAACCTGTGTAATGCTGACCACAGCAGTTGCAGTTATGAACTTTGGAACTATAGTAGGGGAGTAAAAAAATCATATTAAAATTCTTACTTCATACTGCAATTCAAATTTGCAGCATCTTTCATGTTCTTGTTTACAAATTGCTCAAAGATATTCTTCCTACTATCTATCCTCCAAAAGACTTATTATGAAAAAAAAAACAAAAACAAACAGCCATGGATAGACTAAACATTCCAACACAGACTATAGTTAAAGAAAACAAGGTGATAAAACCCAAACTTGATTCCTTTCATCATAGAAACTCAAGAATGAGACATGCTACACAACTCAAAAGATGCGGCCTGACCTCCTAAGCGATAACGATGCAACTACATCATTCCTACCAACTCCCTCCTTCCTTTAGAGACCACTAGCCAAAACTGACCTCTTACAAACATACAAAGTCTTTCTTGGGAAAGTTTCACGTTTATCTTCATAATCACTGAACTTGAAATCATACTAAAGAAAAAAAAAGTATTCAAAAAGTATTCAACTTGGGTATTAAAAATGACATACCAAACACTCTGGAAACCTACAGTGAAAGCTGGAGATGATACATGATAACATGGAAATAGCAATTACTGTCCTTTCATAATGCTAAAAAGAAGTATTTTTCAAGATGTATCCCTTCTCCTTCTGTCAAATGTGTTTTCCTTTCGATATCACAATTACACTACACTTACAGTTGTCTGCAAAAGGCAATCACCATCATCTCTTAAGAGCTACGAACAATAAGAAACAAAGTCTGCAGCAAATTTAAGAATTTCAAGAAAATAATTTCATTTTGATTAAATCAGGAGTACCGTACTGATTGGAATATACTTGATTTTCAAACTTGATTCGTTAAGATCTTCCATTTTGTAATTTACCTGTGTCTGCTGCAGAAAGTGGCACAGAAACCCATGGGCCAAGCTGCAGAATTTAAGTCCAGTTTAGCGATGAGAACATTGTGAGGAACCTTGAACTTGAAAATAATCCCAAAAATGAGAGAAGCAAATGGGAAATACTAGTCTAAGAAAACCATTTTTTAAAAGATTTTTATAGCTTTTAATTGAGATGCTAGAATGAAAAAAAAGAAAAAAAAAGTTGATCATAGTCTCTCATAAAAACTAACAGAGATAACTGCAGTCTCTGAAAAGGAAAATGGCAAACATCTTCTCTTTGAGGGTCTATTTGTTTCCATTCTCAATAACTGGTACCAGGATAATTCTTAAGTGTGACCTGCACCATCTTTGTATCAGAAACACACTCAGTTATCAGTTATAGCACAACATCTTACTGGCTTAATATATAGGCTGGCTTAAGTTTATCAATGATCTTCAGTGCTCATTGGAGGAGAGTCCTTCTTTTGTTTTTCATTTGCCTGCAATAAATACACTTAAATGGATCTACTGCAACTAATAGAAAGTAATCATGAGAAACCTTCTCAAATGTTTTCTATTTTGAGATTTAAGTCAGGAGCACCATTATTATTTGGCAAACCAGAGCATAAATTCTTACCACAAAAACGTTAAGCAGAAATGTTTTAAAAAGTACAATAGTCGTAACAACAGAAAAACACAGGAAAGTGCTAAAGACAACTGGTTACTTTTAGAACGCTAAATCAAAGCAAGTAACTACTTTTTTTCTTTTTTTCTTAAGGACATGAAGTTAACTATAAGAGTTACAAAAGAGCATTAAATCATTCAATGAGAGAACAAAAGTAATTTACAATATGGATTATGACTATAAAATGCCATATTTTCTTCAGATATAAACTGACAATCACATGAGATAACCATTTGATTACATCAGCAACATAATGTCTTCCTTTTCCATATCTTAGAATCATACTTCTCCTCCCTATCCCCTTCATTCCCTGCACCTGCTTGGAAAAAAAAAAAACAGGAAATTTTGAAGAAGAACAGTGGGAACTATCAAAGCAGTCACAAATCAGAATAGTTTATTTTCTGTTTTTCCTCCTCTCACCTCTCATATGAAATTTCTATTTCTATTTAACTGCAAGTCACTGATTCCAAATACAGAAACTCTAAGGGTATTTTGTCCCAAGGTTAACCAAGGTTATTTAAGTTCTTGTTTACTCTCTAGGCACTTTAGAAGCTGGTCCAAATTTTGCATTTATCCTTACAATATATGCATGACCAAAGCTCCTGACGCCTCTGGGTAATGTAAGCTGACTTTTCTTTGCAGTTCTGGAGCGTCTGAATGGGAACCCTAATGTTTTAACCTCCTGCTAAACAGTAACTTTTCTGTGTAATTACACATAGGTCTATTTTCATTCAAAATTTATAATTAACTACCTTATAAGGCTGTTGCAAGGGCACAGACTTTACATGCTGGAAGAATTCTTAATCTTCAAATGCAGAAAATTAAGGAAGATATCCCTCTTGGCTCCATTTCACAAAATGGGAGTATATGTGCATGCACAGTTCCAACCTTGTACCTTAGATTTCTGCCCTAAAATATATCTGCAGGAGTCTGTTTTCTCTGATAACAAATGAAGTCATAAGAGCTTAATTTATAGTTTTGGAATATAACCCTCTCCAAAATCTCTTTTACAAAGGAATCCCAAGAATTTGCTTATATCTTTGCAAAAAAAAGATAGAGACAACTTCCTGAGTTTAAAAAAAAAAAAAAAAAAAAGAAAAGTCGTTAAAAAGTGCATCCCAGAGAAGTTAGCATTCACAGATTGAACTTATATGGAGAGACACAGTGATTTAGGCATTGCAGGTGTACATGGACAGAGCTAAATATATTAGTTAATTATCCTCTTGGCAGAAATGCATACTGGTATGACTTACAGTCTGCTTCTTGCAGAATTTATCAGAAAAATCATTTTCATGTGACAGGCTCCTATCCTCATCAGAAAGAAAAAAAAAGAAAAATAAATGCACTCTAAAAAAAACATAGGAAGTTGTCCATGAGTTCTCTCTCTCCTGGATACAAGCTCCTCACCACGGCAAATCCGGCTGGGCTTCGAAAATTAAACACAAACATAATAAGCTTCAAAATACGGGGAAACATGGAGAGCTAAAGCTAACTCTAAAAAAATCGTGTTTGTTTACCTGGACCACATTACTAGTCACTAATTTAATTATTTTATTTTTCAGTACTGCATGAAAGACAAACTCATCTTTATAAAACACGGGGCACTCAACAAACTCTCAAAGGTACAGGAAAATCTAACAGGATCATTTGCTTGAATGTATTGTTCAGCAATGAAACAAAAACAGCTTGCTTGTATAAACGAAGGTCAAATGTATTTTAAAATGATGTTTCAGATGGAATGTCAAGGCAAATGTCCAGAAGAAAGAGTCAGAAATCAAAACAGAACAACATATTTCTTTCTGCTCCCAGACCAGGCACAGACACACTGCACAAAGCGGAATAAAAAGTGTTCAATTTTTTTCCTGTCCTTTGGGCAGTCTATGACATATACTGTAATCATCAAAAAAAGATTATAAAATTAAGGAACTAACGTGTATCAAATCAATAACCATGTATATTTCTATTTTGTTGTTCTCTATTGCTATTTCTATGTCTCTGACCCTGAAATATTCCTTTTTATTGATGATGAAACTTCATTCCTACAAAATGTTGATAGCAGGACTTTTATGTGCTGTTTTCCAGTTTCAGTGAAGGTTATTTTGTCTTCAGAATATGTCAACATGAAATATTGGTGCGCTGGCAATCTAAGCTCTGAATATGTTCATGTGTTCAACTATGCATCACAAAAAAGTGTATGTTTGCTGTTGTAGTTTTTTCTTTAAATGGTATAAAATTTTGTTTAAGTCATCACTGAGAAGGTTTTTTTGCTCCCTCATAAAAAAAGAAAAACCAGAAGAATGCTAGACATGAGCATGAGGCATGCTATGCTTCAAAAATTTTAACCCCAAGGTGGTAACAATTTTTTTCTCTAATAAACACATTAGGCCAAAGAGACTTTACATGGAGAGGGTAGCTAACTGAATGATCCTCACTTTGCAAATCCCCAGGACTTTTAACAGTTTCTGTTTCTCAATCCTACACTTTCCTCAGTCTTCAAAGTCAGAAAGCTTGTTATAAAAACCATACGAATGCATAAGTTTACCTTAAACTGGTACAAACAAAAAAGATTTTGATAAGACAACATCCTTGCAGTTATCAGCAAGTAAACCAGATAACATTAACTGACTGAATAGAAGATAAACAAGAAACCTTGGCTCAGTTTTGTTACCTTTTGTATCTGATAGCATCTAATTCAAGGTTTAGAACTGTACAGTTTTCTGAATATCTTTGTCAGCAGTGATTAGGAGGGCCATACCAGGGAAGTCTACTAACTTGCACATTATATTTTCTACCCATTTTCCCTCTAGATTCATTCCTTTACCTGGTTCCTAATAGTGACAGCTTTTACAAGTATATGACTACTACACCATATGATATTGGAAGCAGAGAACAACTCTGCCTGGCAGCAAGAATATACTGCAACTCATAACTAAAAGGTCTGTGAGATAGCATGATATAATGCTGTTCTAATTAACTTACTGTATCTTAACATATGAGAGGAAATCTGTATTAAAGAGATGTACAGAAGTACGTTAATTGCATTTTAGATACTGTAACAAACCCACAGAAGTGTGCAGATTGAGAATGTTCCTAACAGCAAAACTACACATATTTCACACATAGACACATCTACAGAACTGTGTCTGCTCACATATAAAGAACAACAGGTAGCAATGTAAAAGACTAATGGTTATACAACAAGAGCTAAAATTACACATTTCTGTCTTTTAACATCCTTTATGAAAAGGGAGCATGATTTCAAAAGGTTGCAGTATATGCTTCTTTTAAACAGGAACAAAATAACCAGTCCTTAATTCCTTTTTACATGGAAATCGGAAAACCAATAAGGAATAACATGAGCAAGAAACAGAAATCTGAACTGATATTTTCCCAGACTTCAATCACATGAGGAATTGCTCAGTATTTTTTTTATTCACATCAGTTAAGCTTTAGTATCTGCCAAACTAGTAGATATATTTCCTTCCTCAGACTCCATATGAGAATTACAAGTAGCTGATTCCTTGTTTTCAGTCAACTAAGATGCTGCTGTAATGGGTGGTCCTCAAATTGTGCTCCAAATTTATGAGGCAAGATAAGATTCCTTATAAAACATGTAGGTGAAAATCCTCAGCTGCTCATTTGTAATTTCACATTCTTTTAAAATTTACTTCAAACTGGACTGTTTTACATGCTGAACCAGCAAGTCTCTTATTCACCAGTTTCTCAATATATCCTTCTCAACATCCCCATGTTTTTGCTGGCAAATTTGCTAATCAAGAAATGCTAAAACACTCCAGATCTGTGGCAAACTGGCCAGGCAGAAGACACTGTGGTGCCAGTTAGCAAGCTGAAACATGCACAAGAATATGTTCTGTCCTTTCCTCAGGTGATATGAATGTGTGTGGACCTCCTGCTCAGTCAGTAGTGTTGACCAGACTGCAGAAGTTGGAGCATTTCATGGTTCTACCCCTCTCTTAGATGTTCAGAAGCACTTTGGGGCACTGGAACAAACTGGGTTTACAGGAAGCACGAACTAGCAGATGAATAATCCTGGTTTTGTTCCCTCCAAGAAACCATGGTAGGAATGGTAATTTAGGGAGGCTCATACATCTTATCTCATTAAATCATTTACCTGCATGGTAAAACTGCGTTACTTAGGTTTTATAAACCAAAAGCTTGCAATCACACCAGTGTAAATTCTACTGTCTTGAAGGTTTACAAGGAAAGTACTAGAATATCAAGTTGTACAAACGATCTAAGTAAATAAATTGTGGTCAGAAAACATGCTGAGTACACATGACAGGGTAGCACCACCACTTCCTTTCCCAAAGCTCAGTAGTTTTACAGAATCAACATAACAAAAAAGGAACAATATTTTGCCTGTTTCCGTAATGCTTATTTCTTTTCCATTCTTATGCAGTTATTTTTCAGAGCTCATTCACCTTTTTTAGAAAGCTACTTTCACATCGTGCAGTCAAAAGAATCGACAAGTTTTCACTCCATTTTGTTGTTCAAATGTTGACTTAAGCATATAGCTCTAAGGATTGTAGAGCTTGTGCAGGATTGTAAAAACAAGTAAAATTAAGCTAGTTTTAATTTCAAGATAACCTAATAAAATGTAAGGTCTTTACTGAGAAATATACTAAAGAATAATTTAAGCACAATATTGAACCTAGAATCAAAACATAGATTTGTAGACAAGCAAAACAAGACAAATACCTTTAGTCTCCAATTATCTCCTACTTCTGTTTTGATCCTGTTTAACCAGTTTTCATCAAAGTAAACCGGATCTCTGAAAAACAAAACCATAATAGAGAACAGGTTTTAAAAGGTTTCAAAATCTGTTAAAGGCACTTTGGTGATAAACATTTACTCTGACACAACAAATAACTATAATATTACTTACTCATTATTATGCACTTTTCTCACTACTTACACTTTGCTAATATAGCTCACTTTTATATATAATCCACACATGGTTAATGTTTTTGCAGAAGCTACAAGATTTGCAACTTTGCAGCCACTTTCCTTCTCCATAATGCTGTGCTTCTTATAAGTTACCAGGTAATGCAGGGGGCTAAAGTCTCACAATACAACCTCGCTTGCAATAGTTAAAAGTAGTGCAGAAAATATTATTTTCTGCATATTACTGATTCTTACCTGCTAGATAAGGACTGAAATTAATCCTTTCCTAAAAAGGAAGCTTGAGAGTGAAAAATAACTGTCTTCATAAAGTAGGAACAAACAAAAGTAGCATTAGAGTTAAGAGTTTATCACTGAGAACAGACTTCACTTATTTTGTCTACCAAATATCATATTTTTTTTCAATACTCCTACTCTGGTAACTTGTGTGTTTGCTTTGTTTACTTGTTAAGTGCCTTCTACAATAGTTGTTCTACCTTCTATACTTCGGATGTGGGAATCAAGATAAATAACGCCTGTGTAGCATACTTTTATTTCTGTAGATTTTATCCCTTCCCTCCTCACAATCACATTCCTCAAGCTGCTTCCTCATGAGGCTCCTTCGAAGGCTCTTGCTATCAAGATCTAAAGTTTATAAAAATGTAACACTTCATAGTGTTTAGTGAAGTCAAATTTCACCTCTACTATACCAGACTTTGCCAATGTTATGGTCAAAAACAAACAAACAAAACTATTTTTAAAGCAATAATTCAGATTGGAGTCTCACAGAAAGCTTTCTAATTTCTGGATGTCATGACTGGATTAGCTACAAAGTACTGTTAGATTTACTGCTCTATTCTCTAGACATGGCTGAATTAAACTCTTTATTTATGTAGTGGCAAGTCAACATGAAACCTTTTATCAGAAGTCTAAAAAATGAAACCATGAATTCATCTGAAGATTCAAGCAATATCCATATGATATATACTGTTAACCAGCAACCACATCAGTACATGTATTAGGGCACTGCCTTTGTAGATACTCTTTGTACTTGATGTTACTTCTCTATTGTATCTTCTCCCGTTTTTCTTCACAAAATGTCTACTTTACAAGAAGTCCATGCTGCATTACATTGCAAACGTGAGAGACCACAAACAGTGAAGTTTCTCAGCTGATACAGTGGGCTGTTATTTTTATACATTCTATACAGACTCCAGTGAAGATTAAGGCATGTTTCTTTTTCTCTGACATAGTATACACAAACATATAGCTGGAAGAACACTGCGAATTACAAGTTAAACTGAAGACTCCAAATTGCTCCCATTCAGAAATACTGCATTTGAAGCACAGATGACAGAATCTCGAAATACAAGATAACAAATGTAAAATCTTGCACAGAGTTTCATCTGGGTTTGAAATAGACTTTCTCCAAATAGCTCTGAAATGGCCTCTCTGTCCTCAGCAGTAGGTACACAAGAGAATTTTGATTCCAATACTTACACGTAAGCTTATTTCATTTTTATGAAATAAAACTTCATCTTTAGAAGAGCTCTTACTTTGATTAATTTTGACTTATCACAACTCAATTATCTAGACAGTTACACATCACCAGCAGCTGAAACCTGAATTGTTTAGGTTTGAATTCCAGACTCAAAATTATTTTCTAAATCGAAGATAAGTGTGGTAGTCCACTTTGACAGATGCCATTTGTCTTTTTAAGCAGAAAATCTCATGGAAGCATCCAAGGTCCAGCATCTTACTACCAGTCCAAAGTTACCAACCAATCAAAGTCATTAACATATAGCAGGTCAGAAAGGTACCAGATCTCTTTACATCACCTCAAAATAGATTACAGTCTTGTTATTACTAACTGTTGTTATGCAGATTACATTACTAGCTACTAGTACTAATTACATTCCAGTTATTACTAGAAACATCCAAATAAAGTATTTCTGCCAACAATACCACAAAAAAACAGAGTATCAATACCAAGAGAATGCAGAATGATCGTCCTTTCCTGATCTATCTGTAAATCACCTCAATATAATTCTTAATGCACTGTTTTATTTTCAGCTTTGTTCTTAAAAATTCTGTCAAGGCTTAGTCCTTGAGAACTAATGTGAATGGCAATGATTTCCCTCTATATTGAGTTAATGGAACAAATAATCAGAAACCCATTTTTTTCCATCAGAATTCATGGAAATATTTTGTAAAGGGCTTTCCAGATGCTGCTTCCAAAATCACTCATTACCACAAACATGTCTCCCTAAACTTAATCTCTGGGGATCATGACTCAAATATATTCAGAGTTCATGAACTCCCTTAGCCCATGTCAGGCTATCTCCTCTTGGAACCACGTTTGAAAAAGCACCACCTAAGCAAGTACGAGCCCAGGTGACACTGAAAACTAAGCAGCTCTGATTATAAAACACGCACCAGTTAATTTTGAAGAAGCACTGCACAAGGCCAGCAGAAAATTTGAACAAGAGCATTGTCACTACCATGACATAACTTGCTTGAACCAAACATTTAGGTTCTCTTATTATTACTGAGCCTAAATTCAAAATTGAGGTCTCTCTTGTGGTGGATTAAATTCAGGACTTCTAAAGGTATTTACATACCAGGTCATTCCTGCTTAGTCTCCCAAGCAGGCCTGCAGATAGCTTGCACAGTTCTTCACAGCACAAGATACTTATGCTGCTGTCAGTGGTTATTAGTGCATGTGATGCTGTTCTCAGCAGTGCTCACTTGCACCATATCCACCTTACTTTGTATGCAAATTTTCCTTTATTTAAGCAATCATCTCTGTCAACAGACAGAAATACGCTCCTGAAGCAAACCAGCCCACTAAGCATGCAGCATAACACATGATTATTACTCATTTCAACAGTTATACAGTAAATTGCTTTGAGGTGTTTAACAAAAAAAAAAAAATCCCCCCTGCAGAGACATATAAAAGCAGAGCTTTTTATTGTTTTTAAACCAAAAGATACACATGTTCTGTTTTACACTGCAGCTATACAATTCATTAACTGCATATGCAGATGACATGAAAATACATAGCATCTCTTATCACCTACCAAAGCCAGGATGACTGGAAAAAAAAAGGAAGAAAGAGGGAAATGTGGCCATAAAAACTGTCCAAGAAGAAACTGGTAAATACAATTCTTCTTTTTCCAATGAAGGTGAAGATTTAACAATAGAAAGAATATCAAGTTCTGACTTCTCTATTTTTGTTTGCAAAAGAAATTCTATCTTTGCTGTTAGAAATATGCCTAGATCAGCCCAACACTTTCAGATTTTCATTCACTGTCCATCTGTTTCTATTTGTGCATTTTCTAATACACAGCAAAGTCATCACTTTTTTGCATTCTCTACAGATATACTAACTATAAAAAAAAGTTGAAAGGGAAGTCTAATTAATTTGTTATGAAGGTAGAAGTCTTGACATACACCAGAGCCATCACAATTCTTCCCTTAGCAATCTTTATATAATTGACACTACTTGCTCAAGAACATTCATTGTTGGATAATCTGTGCAGATTATCAAAGTCACATTCCTTCGAGTTTTCAGTGACGGTAACTGCTACAACACAAAGTGTTTTTGTCTATAAGCTAAGCTTTTTTACCTCTAACTGCAGTGACATAGTATTTGCAGGTATTTTTAACTTAACTTCACCATAACTCTTCTCTCTTCTGAGGCAATAATTTCAGAGACCTTGTCTTGCTGCTCCTGTAAAATCTTTCTTCAATCTAGTTGTCCTCATGAGTTTTCTAGTCAACTATATAAACTTGGCAACTGTGTTTGACCTGTGTGCTCATCTTTCACATCTAGAGACACAGAGAATATTTGGCAACTGTTTCACACCCTTGATGGTGTGAATGGTTATTGAAATGGTTATTTCAAATATCCTTTAAAGTCATATTCCATGACAAAAGTGTCTTCCTGAAAATTCATTCATCCTTTATCATTCCTGTTTCATAACTCAAGATCAGCTCACAGCTACAATTGATTTGCTGCGAAGTTTTTCTCTACGGGATTGCAGTCACATGTACTACTAAACTAGTGCACAAAAAAAATCAATATTTTCATATCAAAAGTATGTAAAATTTTAAAATATGACACAATTACCAAGAATTAAGACAGCCAAAGACTAATTTTGTCAGATTTTAATTACTACCTAGAGCATAGCAGAATGTCACACAGTTTGGTGATGTTTACATAGATACTAGGTATATTGAAGCTGCCTAATATTCAATGTCAGTCTGTAAGTTGCTAAAGGAAACATTTTAATAATTTGGAAAGAGGAATGTAGTATTTGCACTTTACATTTCTTTCTATATCACCACTTCTGTTAAAAATAGCATCTTTGAGCAAGTTTCCATTCTCACTATTGAGGAATGGAGAAAGTCAATATTTAAAATCAGGTTAGAAGGCAGTTAGAAGGATAGCAGAACTTTTGACATTTAAGCTTCATTTTGGTTGGTACTGATGTATATGATATTTAAGATCCAAATTTGATCAGTCTTTGAACTAGTCAGTCAAAGTTTTAAAGAAAATCAACAGATGAACTTACATAGTCATCAGTCAGCACATCCTAAATCAAAAAGAACCTGTTCTCTGAAAGAACAACAGAAATTCATGGCAAATGGGTATCCACACTAAATGTGTCCCATTGTATTTTTCTTTTTCCCCTAGATGACCTGAAGAAACATGCAAGAAGTCTTGACAGCATCCTGAAGTCTTGACTTTTTCTACAAAGTCTACTGAATTCTGCATGGGATAGTAACTTCTTACATTTTAGCAGGTTAAAAAGGAACCATATCTAATTTATAGTGCATATACCTTTACCTCTAACGTTCACTCTTCAGAAAACTTACAAGGAGCTGATACTGATATTAGGATGGAAAAGCCATTTTTAATAGGGTATTTTTGTTTCTTCTTTTGGGTTCTAGCAAAATAGATTAAAATAGTAGAAAATTGATTCAACTACTCTAAAAAGGATCCAGGAGTAACACTCAAAATTACAGTTTCCTTGAAGGCAAAAACTAAAAACATATAGGATCAAGTAATTCTTCCAATTTAGGTCTCAACTCTGCCAATAGAAAAGTAAGTGAAATCTTGTCCAAAGGACTCCATTTGTTCCTTTAATAAACCAGTTGTCTATTCAGAAGTTTTATAAAAGTTCATAAATTATGTTCTCATTACTAAACCATGAACTAATTTAAATTTCCTGTATCTGATCTACTTTCTTCCAGAGCAGAAAGAAACCTTGCAACACTTGAATCTTTTTAGAAGCTTTAGGAAGTAAAGACTGTTCTCTACTTCAAGCCTTTGGAATTCTACTCTCCAGATTTTATCATCCCATATCTTAAAAAAAAGCTCCCAAAAATATTTCAAGGCATTAAGATTTTCTTATTCCTTTTTCTCTCCTGTGAAATGGCAGCTTTTCCCTCCAGCAGAAGAAAGACTCTCGTTCCAAATGAAAATTTACAACTACATGATAAACTGCCTAGAAGGGATGAGACCCACCTAAGTGGCTCTAAAGCACCTGTGTCATCAGGCTGGCCAATCTGTTGAGAAAAGCTTTAGACTAGGAATAACGTGGGATGGGGAAGATGACCAAATATCAAGCAACAAAGAATCAGACTATGTCAGCAGGCAGAAGATGTAGGGTGATAGGAACAGAGCGTACTTGTAACGGATGAGATTTGAAGGGAGACCACCTCTTAAGTGCACACACGCTAGGGACAAAGCTGAGGTACTCAGTACTTTCTTCTTCTCCTCCTTTACCAGTAAGATCGGTATTCAGGAATCCCAGGCCACAGATACCAGAGGGAAAGCCCCGAAAGATACTTAATTTCATTGGAGAAGGACTGTACAAGCATCTAATGTTTTACACTGTTTTATCGAACCTCAGGAGATTTCCCAAAGAAACTATGCACTCTTCACCCTTGGAGGTACCTGAATCCAATCTCGACATTGGCAAATTGCCCTAGATCCTGCAAGATCTTTGTCTGCTTTGGGCAGTGCAGGTGATGGACTACCTGATATGCAGAGATACCTCCTAGTCTTCGCTATTCTGTCATTCTGTAATTATTTCACATGAAACCAAGAAATTGCAACAGATAGCTGCTACTGTCTATTCTATATCTATCTAATCTTCCTCTTCGATAAATACAAAGAAAATTTTGTTTTATTCTGCAGTTAGATTAGATTAATAAACTCTTCAAGTTAAAAAGACTAAAGTGTCTTTCTAGGGATTTTTTATATGTCTGTAAGAACTGACATACCAAATACTACTGTCCAAAAGGGCTAAGTGCTAATCAAGCTTCCAAGAAACAGTGATTTTTAATTTTTTTTTTTCCAAATCGTGCCTCTGTTAAAACATATAATTCTGGATACAGATCAAGTATACTTCAGATGCTTACATTTAGTCCTCAGTATGAAACAAAGAACTTTAAAACAATCACTAACAAGGGCAAAACAAGCACCTGTAAACAATTAATTCTCCATTCAAGCTGTACACAAAAACACCCTAGAATAATGCACCCTAGACTAATATTATCCTGATAATTTTTTAAGTTCAAAAGAACAAAATATCTACATAGTATAACAACTACCTTTCCTTCAACAGCATTGAGAATATAATGTCCTTGTATTTCACTAAGTTAACAGATCCATTCTGTTTATCACAGAAGTTTTATTGCATGCAACTCTGGATTTTTTTTTTATGTGGTATACTGATTTTAGTTTCAAGAACTGCCTAGAGTTAATATGTCACCCTGCACTGGCTCCAAATATTTTAAAAGCTTAAAATCTAAATCTAAAAATGTATTTTAAGGCTTTTGTTTAAAATAGTTGACGGGAGGTACACAGAAAAAGTTATTAGTCACATTTCAGATTAAACTGCAGTCTCAACTGAGGAAAAAAACACATTTTTAGGGAATGTCATCCAAAGTGGTAATTAATGCGTTCAAATTCAAACAACCATAGAGATAACAAATCTGTTTGTATTTTAAATTAAGTAAAACTGCTCTTACATTTTTTGAAGAACCTGGGCCATCACAACCCCATTCGTTAAATCTTCCACGGTCTGGCATGGTGCCTCAACGTTAAAGGTCTGGATCTAAGGGATAAGAAAGCAAAGTTACTAAACTTAAAAAAAAAAAAAGCATCATACTGCATATAAAATAGAGTAAGAAGTACATACTTGTTAGTGTCTAAGTCAGGAAGTAGTAAATTTCAGATATAATAGCAATTAAGGAAACAACTTTATGACATCTCAATAGCTTTATTTTTGCAAGGAAAAATACTGCAAGCTGTGGTACAAATGACAGTAGTATATTCCCCAAAAGGACATTTTTCCAAAGCATTTTCTACTGCATGAACAAAATTTGTAAGACATTGGGCCTTCTCTTCTCCTGTTCAAGCACTTCTGGAATTCCTCTCTCTGAATGTACGGAAGAAACTTGTCTTTAAAACACAATCTCACGTGCTCCACATGACTCTTAAGATTGCATATAGAGAGGCAAACTTTGTTCTGCTTTATACTCTGAGATAGAGGAAGACAGGATAATGCTGTTAAGCCTTAGCTGCACTATGATTTCTCTAATTATTTTGAAATGCTTAATTAAAGTTGTGACAGATATTGAAGTCCACAAAA
>JAUBOD010000815.1:677554-688759 GCA_032353885.1 Nothura maculosa | reverse complement strand
TAGGAAGCACTACTTGTGCACGTCAGGAAGAAGAGAGCTTACAAGGCAGCCTGCTGCTTCAGCCTACATTAACCTCCGATACATCAACCTTCCTTTCTGCACATAATGGACAAGCACTTTCCCTGACAATACTTGAAGCAGTAATACAAGTTTAAGCCATTCCCCAAGAAACCTCTAGTTATGTATCTTGCAAAAAGTAGGTATCTAACAATAGCAGTGGGAAATCTTGCACGTCCTTCCTTAAGGAGAATATCCTCAAAAATTAGGAGAATAATATCTAGATTCTCATAGTCCCATAGGTAGCTCAAATAAGCAGTCTAGTAAAAGAACCACTTAAAATTAATCTTAATGAATGTTCCACTTAATCTTAGATGAATGTTCCACTTTTTTTTTCTTTCCTCAGTAAGAAATACTTTCACACTTAATTAGAAAAAAGCAGCATGGAGATCTAAGTACTAAAAGGGAGAGTTGTCTAAGAGCATGTTCCCTGAGCAGGTTCTGACATCTAGACAAAAAGCAGAATGTCATTTCAATACATTAGATCAAGTAGACTTTCCTAAAGCTTCACCTGAGCTACCCAGAGGAAGCAAAGGATTCTCATCCCCCCTCCAGAAAAATCAATGAAGCATCACAGATTTCCTAAATTCTAATTGAACACTGGGATGGCTGGTAGTGAGAAAAAAAAACATATATACATATATATATGTAAATATATATATAAAATCAAATTGCTGTTTTCTTCAAAAACTTGCTACAGCCTCTGAACTGCTATGGAGCTATTGAAAGAATACTGCTTTATTCTCTATTTGAATCCACAAAATCCAGTAACACATGAAACAACACTTCCCAGTGAAAAAGGCTGCAGTGAAATTTCACATACTAATGTGTGAAGCAGTTTAGAGTCCTAGAGGGACAAAATATTCAAATATACATGAGACTAAAATTTGCTTCCAAAGTTGCACGTTATGATCTTTAATCATTACAACTTCTATCACTCAATCACTAGGCACAATAGCCAAAATAATTTTTTTTAAAAAAGCACTTTAAAATTCTATTATGATCTTTTGAAAATACATCAAATAAGATGCTATTTTCAAATAAGCAGTACTGACATTCAGGAGATCTTCACATATTCTATTTCCAAGACACAAACAACAAGAGGTCTATCTGCTATATTGTCACTAATTTTATCATCCTACTTCCCCAATACTTCACACACAATAAAAGAGCAGAACATACATTAAGGACCACAGTGACATAGGAAATCAGTCTTTCAGAGACTCTTTTACAGACACACATGCAAGATTGACAATGAGGACACTCTTGTTTCCTATAGTTAGATAATGCAGACTGGAAACAAAGATTAAAAACTAATTATATGACTTTTTTCTTTATACACCTTTAATTTTTGTTAAAAAATGCTTTTGTTTGCATGGGTAAAGAATACACAGGATATAGTTTCCACCAAGGTAGCAAAGGAATGCAACAACACATTTATTTAGTGTCGGCAAAAAGATATTGTATTTTTTTCTGTATCATATGCACAATGAAAGCAACACTTCTTGTTCTTTAAAAGAAGTCTGCACCAAAGAACAGCCCTGTAAGTGGATGCCAAAGCTGAACATCTAGCCCATTCCCAACGAGTTCTGCAGAAAGCTAAACCACTCTAGGCAGCAGTTGAGCTCTGTCTCCGGAAAGAAGAAATAGAGGTGTGTGGCAATGCAGACATGAGATCCAGCACTGGAGACCAGGCAAATGCTTCCTTTGTGTGCGCACAAGCAGCCAGTCATTCAGTGAGGGCTGCTGAAACACTGCCCTTCCTGTGCATTGTAAAGTGCTTCCCCCTGGAAAAGTTCTCTCTCCTCCTGCTGCAACTGCTCTCATTTCTTGAGTGTTTTCAATACTGCCCTCACCTTTTATTCTCCAAGGCTGTAAACTTTCCCATTCTGCGCTATTCACTCTTTTTCCACATCCAATGCCATTTTACATAGTTCTGACAATTGCCATTTATGAACAACATAGTTTGGAAATAAAGAGAAGGTGCATTGGCATGCATCTTTCCTGGTAGACCCTCACACCTCCAACCAACTGCTATTGAATGAGACTAAGAAAGCTGTTTCCTTTCATTTTTTAATATTAATCTAGACTCTGACTCATAATGCTTTAAGCATGCTCTATTGATTTTTATATAAAATGTGGATTTAGAGTAACAACAAAATCCTTCGATACAAAGGCAGGAAATAATAGAGTGGATGTCAACAGGGCATAGTAATTACTACAGGAAGCCAGCACCTTGGAAAAATCTGAGTCGCAGTTCCAGATCATATATGACTGTTAGTAGTTTTGTTAGCTACTAGAGATAGAAGGAAAAAGGACACATAATGAAAAATACCTAATTTAAAGTCAAATGCTGAATAAGCACAGTTACCAAGAAAGAATCTGAAGATAAGAAGATTTATCTGAAGATAAACCATTTATAAAAATCTCCAGCACCTCAACCTCCTCGGCTTTATGAGTTAAAAGACCTGTTCTTTGCGCTGATGCAAAGCTCTGCCTTAAACTGCTGTTACAACAGAATAATTAATCTCTTAATGTACTTTTTGTAATAATACCTGAAGTCTGTTTTATAAGCTTTTTGATAATAAGCAGTGCATACTCGTTGCCTTATGCATAAATGCAACAAAGTAAAGCCCATTGTCCAATTAGTTTTTTTAATCAAAGCCCTTCCCAACATTTTGTTGTGACCTTTCATAACTATTTATCTGTTTTTGCCTATGTTTTGGGAACGGGCTATGTGAGCTTACAATGAGCTGCCATGTAAAGCCTAGGTTCAAGCCTGTATTGCTGCAAAAACTCAGCTCAGGCTGGAAAGGGTGGCTAAAGGGAGTAAGAATAAAAAAAGAAAAAGGATTCAACAAAGTGGAGACGAAATACTGCAGAACAGTGAGAGTTCTTTGGCAAAGGATAATAATACTGAAGGAACAAGCCATGTAAGAAAAGCTGGGAATAGTGGCTACTTCTGCGCTCATGTAAGGCTGTGATTCACCCTGTGTCATAGATGTACACAACAGTACACAGCTTGCTCAGCACCAGAGAGGCAGGAAACTGGATCTTTAATGTTTTCAGAACAGTAAGCTGCTTACCTGACAGAGAAAGTTACTCATACTCAGTTTTCTAATTCTCATATCAGGTCAGACTCGTCATAACAAGATTTGGATTCCTATCCTGTAATCAGATCCTGTGCTCCAGGGTAACTTCAGTCAAGCTTCTTGACTCATTTTTCTCCTCCCACTTGGCAGCAATGCTATCCTCTGCTTGGATAAACAAACCATAAGTCATTTTTATAATGCTCTCCAAGACAGCATCAAACCAAGTGAAACAAATAAACACAATCCAGGCTTTCAGAAAAGCAGGAATTTCATTCCAGAACTTGAATTTCTGGCTTTTGTTGGTCTTTACATCGTCAGAGTTTCCCTATTAAAATCTCAAGAGTACTCTGCAATCCAAATTTACGATAGGCACTCAAATGTTAAACGTCAAAATAGCAAGGACAAATGGCTGGCCTTGCTATGGACTTTTTAGGGAGGAGGAGGAGGGTTTCAGTGTTTTTCTTGTCAATTCTCTTCTCATTATATAAACTGTTGTCAACCCCAAATACCTGAACAAGCCAGATGTCAAAGCTGTGAAAGATCTCTATCAAAAATTTCCACTTACAGCTGAAGTTGTTCACAAATAGAGTACTTCCTTTGTACTGTATTCCCCTCTGGGGAATGCAGTGCAGAAAGCAAAGAAGGCAGTTTAACTAAAGCATATTTACTAATGCACTGTAAGACAGGACAGAGCACAGAGGTTTTTAATACACTGTGTTGGTACTCCCATTCAATTACTACAAACCAATCTGCCGAGGTCTGACATAGTATTAAAACACCGAGTAGAATTTTTGTCTGAAGGGTGTTTGATTTAACCAGTTCAGAAAAACACATAAGAAAACAACCTAACCTACAAACTTCTAGGTTTAAGAGGGTTGTATTCCTGCTTTCAGATGCAAGTCTATGAACCGGCTAGAGAAAAAAAGGAATATCATGGTGATAATATTCTCCCAGTGGGAGGCCTTAGCTAAATAGCCTAAACAAATCCTTTTTTAACTCGCAGTACCCAAGCATAACTTATGTAAGGCAGTATTTGCTCACTGAAGCTCACTGATATTTTTTTTTCCATTTTCCCCAAAATAAAAGCTACTACTAAGTGTAAAACTGTCAGGTCATTACTTCAATAGCCATTTGTAAGATGCACGCATACATGTTTCAAGCTCCAGTAACTTTTAGAAATCCAACCAAAAAAGTCCTCTTTAAGAGCAGAAATATCTTTTTATGGAAGAAGACATAAACAGTTTACAGGATCTGAACCACCACCTGCATCTACTGACCAACAAAATATAAAAACCTATATCTCTACAATACTAAGTTCATCAAAAAGTATTAAGTAATTCAAAATTCACAGCCAACCACAAATGCAGGCTACCTTCGGCCTTCACGTTACTGACTTTGAGGTAGTCTAGATAAGCAGAGACCCAAAAGTTCAACTGAAGGATAATGGAACTGCTGTCTAAAAAGAGACAAAAAGCACAAGTAAAGAAATAGTGTTCAATGATCCCTAGAATAATTTGAAAATATATATACACATTAGATTATGAAAAAATCTAATGAAAAAATATTAGATTATGAAAAAATAGTACCAGGAAAATATACCCAGAGCACAGGCTAAGTTTTTATCTAATGAGTTAAAGCAAAGAACTTTAACTTCTCAGAGAATATCTAGAGTCCAAACTTAACATGCAAGTAGTCCAGACTTACATAAGATTGTATATCTTAAAAGGCTATTTAAAACTCACAACTCCACTTGCAGCTGTAATTTAGGTGAAAAGTATTCCTTATTGACGGGCAGAATAAATAATTCTCCACCATCAGGCATAAAAGACGAATTCAACACAAGAAACTTGGACTGAAATATCATCAACACAATTTTTCTGATCAGCTTGGAAACACTCAGTCTCTCACAAAATCACTAGAACAAGAAAGGCTGAGGAGCTGAAAAATGGGATTCAGAAAGACTAAGCAATAAATTTTTATCAAGTAGGCTAAAAAATTCCCAGCTTAATTGATTCTAGAATTAGTAACACAGATGTACAGCAGCACATTAGCAAGTTTATCATATTCTGCAGTTGAAAAGTTGTTCTTTTCCAGGATTTGTATTTCAGCACTTATTTTCTTGAACTTCACAGAAATTTACTTAATGTTGAAATTTACTTAATGTTAATACTGCAGAACAATTCTGACAGAGATACACAAACTCCAATATTTCCATCAAAAAGGACCACCAAGGAAGAGGCATTTTTTGGCATTGTTCATATAATTATATCCACGAAATCACTCTAAAGTGATCAAATTCCATTTTATTTTTCCTGATCACCACTTGAACTGATATGAGAACCATAATCTCTGTTCAAATCTAACACAAACAAATCTCTTCCTTTCCTCCAGTAAAATTAGGGATACCTTGCTTCTGAGGCAGTCATTCACAGGTTTATGCAACTGTGACAAAAGGGAGACTACAGCTCATCTAGTATGTTACAACATCAGAACACATAAAATACAGACTCCTTCCCCAGACCTTCAAGTGCCTCCAAAATATCTACTACATACAGTACAGTCTCTGTTTTAACACTGTTGTCTAAACTTAGCTACCCAGACAGACCTAGTTCCCAACAGTTTATGGACAGAAAGGACAAAGGCGCTAGCCAGAAGCTTGTAGTTAGCAGGTGTGAAAAACCCCTACCATTAGATTTAGAATGCAGCAATACTTTCTCTACTCTCAGAATATTTCTTGCATGTTGAAAAACTGTTGCTTTGTGTGCCTTGCAGTCCAAGCTGTTCCATTCAAACATAGCTCCAGCTTTATACCCGCTTCTAAAGCCCCCAACTGACATTTGCAGAAGCGTGCAGCTAGCAGACATCCTTTTCTCTAATTTTAGACAGTTTTTCACCCATCATAGGTTTCCTCCTGCTCTCCATGCTGTCTCTTAGTGATTGCACTGACCGGGAAGCACTATATAGCTCATAGGAATGACCAGGTCATGCATGGGGAAGCCAGAGAGGACTGAACACCGTGCATGACAGCTCTGCAGGTCAGGAAACCATTACAAGTGGATGGAGGGAAGAGCTGCCTTAATCCCTTTCACTACAAGGCAGGCCTTGCAAAGCTGTTGGTAATATAAGCCACACAAGGGACACTATCACCCACTTTCCCTTGCTGCCAGTTTGCCTTAACTGAGTGCTACTGTCAGGGTGAACACAACCCTGTCAAGTGGTACCTTGAACTTACAAATTCAATTAAGAAACCCTGCATTTGGACTCTGAAACTGGTGCAAAAGCAAAGTTAGTTAAGAAAGAAGAAAGCAGGAACTGCAATCAAATCTGGGAGCCATTTTCCTCTCCCCGCCCCTGCTGCATACTTTCAATGTCTGCAACTATCCTACAAAAGTCAAAAACCGCCAATATGAAGCACATTTGGTGGGCCAGTAAGAGCAGAGACTATTATCTTCTAGTTCAATAGCTTCAAAAGACGACCACAGTAAAAACAAAAAAGATAATCAAGTGAAATTCACAATTTCAGTTCATCCCTCCGATCAATTCCAAAAGCCAGTGGAAGAAGGTTCCTCTTCTCAACTTTAGATAAGCTAGCAGGAAAGTCTTTTCCTCTGCACTGTTCAGAACTCACAGTTCTCAACAAAAATTGGTTTCTTTTGTGAGCAGAGTCTCATAGCCTATGAAATAAGTGAGGGGGTAGCACTCTGAGCTGAAATTAAGCACATACTGAATCACAGGGGTTTTCTTCAAAGTGATTTTTCAGCACCACAGCACCACTCTAAAGGCAACTTCTCAGAAAGGAATTGATTTTAAAAAAATCTGGACAAAGCCCCAGTGAAGCTAAAGACTACCTACGAGTCATACAAATACACAAAGAATTATGTTTACAGTTATCAACATGTTCTGTCTGTTGTTTCCTTCTTAATAACATGCATCTAAAACATACACTATTATCTTCAATTATCTTCACTTAATATTAACTTCGTATCACTTGTTTTACTATAGAGCCTTCAAGCAAAGTTTTTTCCTCCATGCTTGAACTGTTGTAAACTTGTTCTGTTGCTTGAGCACCAGAACAAAAAAGCCTATACCCTAACACTGGTACTACATACCAGAGGTTGTTCCAACAGACCAATAAGTGATGTGAAATTAAAAAAATGTCTTGCAACAGCATATATCTTACCTTTTTTGATGTTCATTTGATTGCCAGTGACTGATTTTATCAACATGGAAAGGATGTTACTCAAAAACTGAATCCTTACACAGCCTTAAATATCTGAAATATATTTTCTTGCTCAGGGTGCCAATCTTTCAGACTCCTTACCATATTACTGAGAGCTCAACAGGGAAAAAAAAAAAAAAAAAAAAAAAGGTGCTCAATGGTCTATTGGTCTGTGACAGCAGATGCAGGGACTGTGATCTACCAGACACATGAATCTTTTTCACTAATATCACCAAGTTCTTTTTTGCTCCCTGTCTAAAGAGAGACATACCTAAGCAGAACTATTTCTGTCACATGCTATTATCAGCAGCACAGTCACTCCTTAACATTTATGTTTTCTTCAACAGGTAAGGGATGTAGATGCAATGATACCATCAGAGGAAAGTGAAACCTTACAACTCTGTGGTCGGTGATACAGAGACTTCCAATATGCTTAGCTAGTCTCCTACAATCCTTACATCTACACAAAACCAGAAAAAATACCTAAAAAGTATAGATGCACAAGAAAAAACTTAGTATAAAAAGAAGGCAATTGAGGAGGAGGGAAGAAGGCAATTGAGGAGGAGGGAAGAATTGAGGAGGAGGGAAGAGGTGGTAAATTATATCACCTTTGACCTGATCTGTAAAGGAGCCTACAAATAGACCCTTCCTAAGGGATACAAAAAAAAAAATCTCTACTTCAGCAGTTCCCCGTATGGCCTCTGCATTTCAAATGAACACTTGCAAATACCTCCAGTTGCAGAAAGTCCACCACATAGAAGATAGATGTATTATTTTGCTGAAGAAAGTTTTCAGCCAAACAAGAGAAATCTCAAAGGGGCCTAGTACCAAATAAATGCTCAAATGTGCTTTCAAAATGAAAGAACCCAAAACAGAGGTCTTGAACAGTATCTACAATATTTCCACATAAAAGAAACCTTTAATACAGCAAAGACAAACAAAACAAACCACAAAATAATACCAGCAAAACAGGAATTTCCATTCCCCCCTGCAGAAACAGTATTTGGCATTCAGTGTAGAGGCAGGAAGAAATCAGGTAAAAGGTGCAACTTGTTGGGGGAAACATACGGCAGAAGAGCTGCTTACCACCATGGGCAGGGGAGAGTTAATGATATCTCCACAGCAATCTGCTACTTAGGACCAGCAAGCACCAACCTCTTTGAGGAATCCTGCTATTTAAATGCCAAGGCTAAGCTGGCATCAGTATCAGATCTTAGTTTTACGTCAAAAGAAAATTTCTCGGGTTACATGCTGACAAGTCTGCAGCCATAACACCGATTTCCAATATGGATATACTATAGTGCAACTTTCACAAGCATGTCTGAAAGCTCAGCAGACCCTGAGAGGGCTCAGAGGTCCATCTAAGTTAAAAGCACTCCTGACACAACACACAATGCAGGATCTGAATGTTCAATCCTGAACCAGTCACAGGTTTTGACGAGAGGAGATGCTGCAAACTTGTGTTAGTTACACTGAAACCATACAGGTTTATCACATGGGCACATTTCACAAAATGCTGCTTGGACAGCTACAGTGCTGTTGCAAGAGCAGTCCTTAGGAGACACTTTTAGGGAGCGAGTTCAGTGGTGAAGTACTGCAGACATTGCTCACGGTCAGAAAAATGGCTCTGAGGCCCAGTAACTGCACTCCGTCTTTTGCTGGGTTTCACTCTCTTGCTGCGGTCATCTGCTGAAATGGCAGGAAGCAAAAGCTCTCCCAGCTATTTAAAATCCTGAGGAAGAATGACTCAGAAAACTATGTGACCACGCTGTCAGCCAAGCAGACAATGGAGACAAGAGCTAGACCATAACACCAGGGAG
The DNA here is from genome assembly GCA_032353885.1 of Nothura maculosa. NCBI lineage: Eukaryota > Metazoa > Chordata > Aves > Tinamiformes > Tinamidae > Nothura > Nothura maculosa. The sequence continues at coordinate 679,571 of JAUBOD010000815.1, read as the reverse complement.
ACCAGAGGAGAGGGGTTGGGAGTAAAACAAAATAGCCACAGGTAAACGCTTTGCTCCAGCCCAACAAAACCTCCTCTCAGGCAGGCAAGGCAGGAGGGCAGACCCAGACTCTCATCAGTCAAAATCAGGGGCAGGCAGAGGGAGGAGGCACTTGTAGCTCTCCCACCTCCTGTCACGGCAGGCACTTGTTGTAGGCTGAACAGGTTCTCTGACCTGAGGAAAGCCTTATCTACTCCTCTCAAAACGGTCAAACCAGTTCAAGTACTTCCATATGCATGTGAAATGTTCTGCAAGGAACCTGGGAGGTTAAACCAGTTTTTAAGAACTGCCAGCCTAACAGGAAAAAAGCCTGTCCTTTTAACATGTGCATAAATTATAATTAAAACAGCTCTATTCTGCATATAAATGAGCAGTTTCCCAAGAATTATTAAGGCACTTCTGAAAAAAATCCAATTAAAAAAGCCTCTTATTTATGCCGCAAGTTTCACTGGGGACTAAAAACTTTCATGATCTCTTTTTCAAGATTTGCATATCTTGCAGCAAACCTCTTTATTAATTTATTTATTTTTAAAGAATCATTTTCAAAGTTACCTTCATCCAAAAATATTCAAATCATTAAAATAATCCAAAGCTCTGTTTGTAATGCTCAGCTTAGAAATATGTTGAACAATTCTATTTAAAAAAAATCATTAATATTTCTGCTAACAAGAAAAGTAGGTTCTTCATTATCTTGGTATGCAAGGAAGAAAACCATGTGGAAAAGAGATCTTTATTAATGATTACAGCAGAAGAGACAAGAACCCAGCTGGACAAGTAAAGGCTCAGGATCAAGAAATGCGTATACCTTACACATGAACATATATATATATCCTGTATCATATCTAACCATGATCATATGGCCATATAATGAAAATATAATTCCTACAGATAATGCCATAATGCTTCCTTTATATATATATATATATGTATATATATATAAAAATATATATATATGGACAGATAGATAGATAGATAGATAGATAGATATCTGTCCATTTTTACATCTACCATCCCAGGAGACTTCTTAGTCCAACACTCCTCTTTTCTCAATGCTCAGCTTTATAAGTGCAAATTATTTTCAAAGACGACCATAAAGTTCGCCACTCCAAAAAAAAAAAACCTACTTCAAGTCTCAAGCATAGCAAATGAAAAAGAAGTTTGCTTTGCATATTTTCCTTTGTAACACAAGAACATCAGCCAAGACTTTTACTAACAATGAACAGACTTTATCTCCTCATCCTCTCCACAAAGCAGAACTGTGGGCTCTTATTTCGCTTTCTACGTGAGCAGGACCTCAACTTGCACTGGATGTGAGCGCACGCAAAAATCTTTGGAGAGAGACTTGTGCAACACACACGGACTCCTCGTTTGCACTGCGTCTGCGCAGCAGAGAGGCCTCCCTCTTCCCCAAAAGGAACCACTGTTTTTAACTCTCCCTCTGCACTTTGAGAACGCGTATTGGGAAGCCAGCAAACAGCTGAGTCTTACGCAATCTCCCAAAGCAACCTGAATTATCACCACTTCAAAATCAAATCCAAACACCTTATTTTCAGGTGAATACCAGCATATTTTTCAGTCCTCAGGTAGTTTCAGACTCGGCGCTTGACTTTTGTCCAAAACGTTGCATTTCAACCAAATAACCTCAGGTTGCCGCCCACAACACCCACCCCGCAGCGGAGCGGCGGGCAGGCCCAGCTCGCGCAAAGCCGGGTTTAGCGGTGGCTCCCGCAGCACAGCCCAGGGTCTGACCTGTCACCCTGCAGCACCTCAGACAGGAGGGGTGACTCCGTAGACCCGGGCCCATCCGCTCAGCCATTTGTAAAGCCGGGGGCTCGGCGAGGCGCTTGGGCCCCCTTGGATCGGCTCCCCGGCGCCATCCGCGGGCGCCGCGCCGGGGCAGCCGTTGGGCGGCCGCTCAACGGCCGCTGGGCGGCGGTTGGGCAGCCGTTGCGGGGCGCCGCCCGCCGCAGGCCGCGGC
>JAUBOD010000815.1:630269-658551 GCA_032353885.1 Nothura maculosa | reverse complement strand
ATTAAATGGAAAGGATCTATAATTAGCCAATAAAAATACTGAATGTGAGCTGTAAGAAAGAACTTTTTCTAAACTTATTTCTTTATGCTAATGAAAAAAATAGACTTGAGTTGTATTCTGTGCCTTTCCTCTTGTATTCTAAGCCGTGCTCTCGATTTTTTTTTTGTTTGTTGTGTTTTTCTGCTAGGTTATAATACGCTCTTTATTTTGCTCTGTGACTGTGATAAAATTGAAAGTGTTCTGAACTTGAGGCTGAAAACTATTTTTATTATTATTATTTTGATAAATAGTGAAGGGATATAGTAGAAGTTCTATGAACCTGAGAAAATTAGCATTGTGAGCTTGTCTTTAGGTGTGTGTCCTGACTCACAAAGTGAAATGTGTGCAGGTGAATAACATTAACTTTACTCAGAGTCTGGTTGTCTGCATCTGTGGATTTGACCATAGTAATACACATTAACATGAAAAATCTGCAGCACAAAGAGATAGAAGTGAGAAATTAAATTTTCTTGTTTCGTTTTCAAAGCACAAAACTTGTATGCATTGGATGCAAAATAGTGTCTGAGAGCCCTGAACTGGACTAGTTAACCTGCTCTTGCCCTGCATGCAGCGTATTGCCTTAACCACTGTTAACCTTCCTTTCTAGGGAAGTATTTCAGCCGGGACCATAGTTCCCTTTAATTTTATAACTCTGTGTAAATTAGGAAAAAATGTCCCTACTCAGGGAAATTCACCTTTGGGTGAAAAAGTTCGCCCTACCTCGAAAATCTTGCTATTTCCCTCACTGAGCAGTCCATCAGTGAGCTGGCAGAATCATTTTCAAATAATGGAAAGGAACCAGGAAAGGATGCATTTAAGGGTTCATTAATTTACTTTAAAGCTTGACCTTTCCTTTAGAAATCTGTATGAATCACTCTCTGTGTCACAGAGAGGAAGGGTTGTTTCTGAAGAACTGCAATCTAGTACTACTTTGACTCATTTTTTTCAAGGAAACTCTAGGGGTCTCCCAGTTACTGTGCTTGCTGTTTCTTAATTTCTCAGTGATTGTTTTCCTCTCATACTAACCATTTTTATTTTGTAATAGATACTATTGTTGTATTTGTGGTAATTAAAATGTATATTTTTACTATAGGAAATAGTAAAAATTGTGACTATTGCTTGAAAATGCACATATTTCTAAGTCTTTAAATTTTTGCACAGAAAAACTAAATCCAGAGAGTTCTATCTTACTCTTGTAAACTAAAAAAAATACAAAGGGAATCACTTAGCATAGGCTTTTTGCTAAAGCAAATATTAACTTTTTCTTTCTTTCTTTCTTTCTCCACAGATTATGGAAAGAATTATGGATCTACCCACTTTACTGCGGCATGCTTTCAGGGAGATGTTTTCTGTTGGAGGCCTTTTCTGGATGTTTCGTATCAGGATATTCCTCTGCTTGCTTGGAGCCTTGCTCTATCTGGCTTCACCTCTGGATTTTCTTCCTGAAGCCCTTTTTGGCATTCTGGGTTTTTTGGATGATTTCTTTGTAATTTTCCTCCTGCTGATATACATCTCTATTATGTACCGAGAAGTGGTGACACAGCGGCTGAATAGATGAAATGAATGAAAATAACCCAAGTGCAGAGGCTGTTATGGAAGGTTATAAAAAGAGAACCATGACCTAAGTATGACGTGACAGGGTGCCTGCCTACAGTTTCAGTATTTACAATTCCATAGCTTCTAGTTGATCATCTTACTCAAATATGAAGGGTTAATATGTGGTGATGCTTAACTGGAATCCTCAGTTTGTGTATTACATACGCTTTAGTCATGATGAAGTCAGTTTTGTAACGTAATAAACTACCTTCATCTGCTTATACCTGATAAGCAATTGTATGTAATCAAAGAAGAAAAAGCCTCCTCTGGTGAGTGTGGTTTGTGCAGAAGAAGCCCCAATAGAGGGCTTCTGGCAGAAAATCAGTCTGGGTAATCCAGACCTGTTTAAAGAAATTCAGGAGCTCTTCAGTGTGCAGTTGTAAAATCATCTAATATCTCACTGTGGTGGGCTCTCTGTGGAAGAAAAAAACAATAAAAGCATCACGGGTCCCACCTGCAGTTTGCTGATATCCACAGTTTATGCTTCAGAAAATCTAAGAGAACACCTCATTGTTCCTTGAACTACAGAACATACAGCTGCATGAAATTCATACGATTTTATATCTTGGAATATACATATGCCGTCTGATCTAGATGGAGAAACAACCAATATTCTGCACACCAGACTGGGTCATGCTCTGTTTTTAAATGGGAGCAGAGCTTTTCTCTTGAGGCTTGTTTATTTGGGAAGGATAGTGGGTTATGTCATTTTGATTTTTATGCTGCTTTAGGTTATTGCAGTATATCTAAATTTAAGTTTGTGCCTCTATATTTGCATTGAAGTATTTAATTGATGGAAAGAACCCTCAGATTTCAGTTAGTGATTAAAGAAAATGTAGACAGAACTGGATATTGACAATTCGGAATTTTACCTTGAATGTGAACTCAGCAATACTGAGATTAAATGACTTGAGTATTGTTTTTTGTTAATTTGTTTGGGATTGGTGGTATTTAATTTGCTTGGTTGGTTTGGGATAGGTGGAGGGGATTATCTTGGAAAGCCTTGTGATAAGGGACCACAAAAAATCATGGAAATGTTTTCAAAATTGCCAGGGTGTCAGTTATCCTTAATGTTAACTTTCTTTTTTGTTTTTCTTCTGTTGAATTTGAATATGAACTATCATCACTGCAGAAGTAATTTGAATATAATTTCTTTATATGAATTCTGTGCCACTAGAAAACTTAAGAGTATTCTCAATCTGTGTATTTTTAGTTAGGGGAAAGAGATAGTGTTTGCCATTTTACTTTAATTTCCTGAGTACTTGAAAGACAGTAACTAGAAAGGGGATTCTTTGTATGTTTACATAATATGGGGAGCGACTTTCAGTGATAAAGGGACATTTTCGCAGATGCAATTGGTCATGAGCAGAAATCTTTCCCTGTGTTCATGATTCTGAGGTGTGTGCAGGAAGGTAATGGGACCGGCGCCTCTTCTGTGGATGGTGCTGGAAATTGTCTTCTGCGGTCGGTGTTTTGAAAGTGACGTTCATCTAAAAGCAAATTCAGTGATTCTGCATCTGAAAACTTAGTATTGAGAACCCAAAGCCATGTCACGGCTGAACTGGAAAGCCTGTTTTTTCCCTGCTGCTATAGTTAGTTTTTGGAGTTGAACAAGAAGAGAAAAAGGAAGTGAGACAAGGGTGGGGGAGACTAGAGAGAGAGGAAAAGACTTTTTTATGTGAATTCTGTTACTTTTGGCAAACTTAAGCTGTTCTTGAATGTCTGTCTTGAGATTTTCCTTTTGCTTTGGCATCACTAATAATGATTTGGTGACTAGCTCAGTTGAAAGTCACTATGATAGTATTGAGCAACTGTGGGCTATTCATAAAGTATTAAATATATGTACAAAGCAAGATAGTAATATAAGATGTTGGCCAGACAGGACTGCTAAGTTTTGCCCTAAGTGATGATTTCTATCAAGAAATTCCCCATTATTTCTAATTGAGTAAATTTAGCACTCTCTTTTTCCCTTCAGTGAAGCTTGTGGGTCTCCTTAGAGAACAGCACGAGCTATTATTGGAGTCTGTCTATAAAATCTCTTGATCTAGTACCTCTCATATGTTTACCCTGTAATTGGATTTTTACTTTTTTCCCATGCCCTTCTAAATCCTGAGTGGATGTAGATGTACCTGAAGCTGGCTGACAAGCTGCTTGCTGATTTCCTCACTCAGCCCCTTTAATTTCACATGCTGTGTCAAGAAGTTCACAGAGAAATATTTGTCTAAGGAATTTCTGAAGAACAGACCCTCTTCTGTAGCTGAACTCAAGTTCAAGCTACATGTATCTATATAAAGAGATCCTGTATTCTGTTTCCTTCTGCATGTCTTCCTTTCTGCCAGCCAAAAAGGTTTCACTTGATACCTCTGCTTAATTTAGGGTATTGAAGAGCATTGTAGGCTTTAATTCAACACACTAAGTGCTTGACAGAATTAAGACCATCTCTGCTTTTCACCAGTACGTGTCTGTTTGCACATGGAGACCTTTGTGGAGTGAATAGCTGTAATGTAAGAGGGTCTTTGATCACAGGGATGCATCTGCCCACAGTGCTTGGCCAGTGCTCATTTATCAAGTCTGAACTAGCTGTAAATTAGCTCTCTTGGATAATGCTGGCAGTATAGCTGGAGCTTAGTCCTAGCTGCAGGGTCATGCAAGTATTTTGTCTTCCTGAACTATGTCCTGTCAGGTTATTTTGATAGCAAGTGTTCGAGGTAAGTGTAATAAGCCGAGCTGAGTGCTAGTCTCAGAATTGGGAAGAAATACCTGCTGTTGGGCATGCAGCACTGCAGACGTGGTTGGCCCATGGAATGGGGCAGCTGTGTCCTGAAGGCCGAAGAAAATATACCAATAAAGTGCAAGACTGTAGCAGCAGAGAAGATATATGGGGGAAAATACTCTTTTTAAAAGGTTCTCATGGCTTTGCCAAAAAAGTGTGTCAAATATTTGATCCAACAGTATTAACAAAGGGGAAAAATTGAAGTTTTACTTCATAGCTCTTATAGAAAAACTTGTAGCATTTTAAGACCTCATGATGACCCTTATCACAAGTACCATATAGAACAATCTTTAGTGTTGTTTTGTGATCCGCACTATCGATATCTGAGAGGATGAGGCAGAGTGGTGTAATTTGGGGATACAATTTTCCATGGGTTTTATAGTACTGTTCATAGCTATGATGTGCTTGTTACATGAGATTTTTAAGACAAAAGGATTCAAATCTGCCTGTTGTTGTTTGTAATTATAATAAATTGCTCTTAAGGCAATGGACTCTCTTGATTGATTTTATCATCTTTCTGGATGGGAATGTCTTGGAAATGTCCAAGAGGACATTGAGTGTCTTTCCTTGAACAGCCTAACGGGTCCTGTCAGGCCCATGTTCAGTAAACTTCCAGGATGAAAAACGAGAATAGATTATTGATTGTCATCCACACATTAATTTGCCAAGCAAAGAAAAGCAGAAAGGAGGTGGATGAGAATCCAATTAATGAGGTAGGTTGAATTAGTCTCTGTTGGGATAGAGCAAGGAGGAAGGGTGATGTGGGGCAAAGAGGAGCTGGATGAGACTGGCCTGGCTGAGTGAAGATCCCTGTTCCTGCTGGCTGCACATGCCAGGGGGTGGCTCCTTCACTGAGTATGTAAGCCACCCATTAGGAAAAACTGCAGACTCCTTGGGATGGAGAAACTCATGGATAGGCAGCAAGGAAACTGTGGAAAGATTAATGCAAGGAGATGCAGGCATTGGGGAAGTTGTAGGCTTGGTTTTCCTCCCCTATTCCTGCAGGAGAGGGTGGATCTGAAAGAGGGAGGAAAACATCCGAGTAACTTTAAGTATGGGAGTTTGAGCTTGCTCAAGGGCACATGGACTTCCAAAGTAATCATTGTAGAAGTGCTTGCAAAAAAACCCTTCAGCTACCCCAGCCAAGATATTCAGGAGCAGCTGAAATACCTGAAGAGCTCAGGTTTCTCTTTCCCTAAGCAGCCCAGGTCTTGTTTGCAGCACTGCAGTGTTTTGCCTTCAACAGAACCTAGAAATGCCTTAGCCAAGAAACTACAGAGCCAAAGAAAATATATTCCCTTCTGGGGAATTTGGTTTCTGACTCAGAAACTTGGGGAAGAAGCTGCTCAATTTCTTTCCAAGAGCCAAGGCAGGGCCAAGGCCGCAGGTGTGGCCTTCCCAAGCAGCACAACCTATTCCCACATGGATATGATGCTGTAGTGCTGTGGCAAATAGAGATTCTTTCTGTAGCCAGTGATTTTGCTCATTCAGGGGATTATACTCCAAGTAACAAGGCTCCAGTATTGCAAAATGAGGTGCAAGCTAAAGGCAGGAGTAGAATTTTCCCACATTACACCTTGGGTTCAGGCTCTTCATGTTCAGGTAACCTCAGTTACTGCCTGGGAGCTTCTGCTGAAACCTTTACAGTCAGTATCAGAATTAAATCAAAAGATGGCAAGGCAGAAAAGAGGAGAATGAAAAAGACATTGGGAAAGCTTTTAAATAGGTTAAAGGGCCGTGGCAAGCAGTGAGCTGGGAATCATTCCCTACATCTGCTATGGATAGAGGAAGCAGCAGTGACCTTAAATTTCAGTAGATGAGACTTAGATTGCAAAAACTCTGCTGACGTGCTCCAGCAGAGGATGCTACCAGGGGCGCTGATGGAATCCGTCCTGGGAAAGAGGCTTTTGTACTGCGTGTATTAACATCTGCCAGGACCGAGTACAGTGTGGCAAGTCCTGCCTTGGGAAGGGCAGATACTGGAAAATATTTCTGCCTTCAACATAGCTATCCCTGGGCATTAACAGCCATGGGATTAGAGTCCTAACTGATCATGCCTGTTTTTCTACTTGTACTTCCAGTGCACTTTACCTGTATTTATCAGCCAGTGGTCCTGACAAGCTTACCTTTCCTTTTTTTTTCTCAGAGCCTAAATTCTCTGAGGAAATAATAGGATGCTACTTTATTTTGGGGCACTTAGAGATTATTTGCAGAAATATTCCATTTTATTACAAAACTCACTGTCCCACATTTTCCAAGCAGATTATTTTTCATGATTAACAGATGCATGTTTGGTGGGAGGGAAGGAGAGAGAAAAGGGACACAAAAGATAACATTAAGTCACTTGTGTCATTGCTGGCAGGTAACTAATGAGGAATCATAGTGTATCAGGTGTTACTAATAGCTTGGCTAGAATAAGTTGCATGGAAAGCTGTTCAGCTTCACATTAACATATGTTGTTTAACAGGCTAAAATCTTCTGAAACTCAGGTGCCCGATCTCCCTTCACCCTGGAAACGTATTTTGCTAATAACAAGACAGGAAGATAGCAGAACTTGAAAATAATCCCCCTCTACCACATTTTATATAGAAAAGTTAGTGCCAACTGTCTTGAGTAAACCACCTTTTTCAGAGAAAGGCTGCCATTGGTAAAGGGGAATTGGGTAACTGGATTTCCTGCCTTCTTCATGGGCCTGGCCCCACAAGTGTGCAAGAATTGTATTGATCCTGGGCACACTGAGAAAAGTCATGGGTATTTAATGCAGATTAACTCAAAATAGCTACAAAAAATATGCCTCTCTAGTGAGTTTTTTAGTTGCTTTATATCAAGATGATATTTTCATCCCTTCTAGGCTCTTCTACATCTAATCATCCGGTCTAAAGTTGTGCCATTCTCATGTCCCTCACCCTTGGGGGTTATTGTAATTTTACTTGCCCCCTTCCCACATTCTTAGCATGCACGAGGACCAAGCAAGTTTTTGTGAGCCGCTTGGTCATTCCCCAGAGCAGTTCCCTCCTTGCTTTGGAATGTTCCTTCCACCTAACCCTTCAGCTCCTCTGCAACAGACACTAAGGACAGTCAGAAATGTCTCTACTTTAAATGACCTAACTCCTGACACATTTCAAAAAAAGAGAGAGAAAAAAAAACTTCAACAATCCTATTCCAAGCACAAGAGCCCCAGCATAAAACCCAGCACAAAAACATCAAAGACTCATAATTAAATCCACAATTGGTTGGCAGCGCAGTATCATGAAAGCTGCTTCTCTGGAAATCCTGTGAACTTCCTGTCCTGCTCTACTAGTCCAACCCTTTCTTGGCCTCAGGTCTCTGTGCGGCTCCTTTTCCTCTTGCTCACAAGAAGCAGGTGAACAGGAACAGGCTGCAGGTCAGATGTTAGATACACATTAGCAGAAGTAGATTCCCCCTTCCCATGGTGCCCCCACTGTGGATAAGAGGGAGCTAAAACACTTGCTCATGAACCATGAGATTGCACCATTTTTCACTTCACATGAACAGCAGAAAGGAATTGGCAGGTTTTTGCCCTGTGGTAAGATGAACAGAGCCTGCCCTGTGCAAGCTCCTCTGCCCCTATGGGAAGTTTAATGAAGGGACCATTGCTGTGCTTCTCCGAGTGATGCATCTAGTTTTGGTTATTTGTGTGGCTTGCATAGTCATTCCCCATAGTCTCCTTTGCAACTTGCTCTTTCAGTGCATTTTCTTCCTGCACTTCTTTGGGGCAGCCTTGGAGCCTAAATGCAAAGCATTCTACACATGCAGTAGGGAAGGGTTGGTGTCCTGTAACCGCCACTGCTTTTGCTTTATCACGCCATGGCACTGGAATATGCTGCCACGTGAGCCGTACCAAGGTACTGGTTATAGCCAGCCCTTGCCTCACAGCATCTGAAAAATCACAGCAGGGAGACCCTAAATGGTTAAATTCTAGCAGGTACCAAAATCTAGTGAAAATAAAATAAGCCGAATGGGAAAGGGGAATCAACTTGGGAATTAGTCATTACTGAGTAGGATTTACAGAGGAGTAAAACTAGCGTAAAAATGTAAACTAGCTTTGCATCCACCCACCATACCATGTTTGCTTGCTAAGAAATAGCAAGCAAGAACTAGTAGGCACATCATCTGATTTACTGCAGCAAAGATCCATGGGTCAAAATAATCTAGCAGGAGAACAACATCTCAATCAAAAGATGTACATGATTAATCTGGGAAAGACCTCTCTTTTCAAGCACAGCTGGTCTGCTGGCCACTGAGCTGCTGTGTTTTCCGTATGCGCTTGTGCCCCTTCCCTTGGGAGAGCTCCCACGCAAACTGTGTGGATGAGCAAGAAGTTCCTCCTAAAACTGCCCTCTACTCATTCCTGATGGCCCACAGGCTCATCCAGGATCCAGAGCTACCTGCTCCTGCAGCCCTGAGGAGGCTCCGGAGCCACACAGGTTTGCAAGGACCATTGTTGACATTGGTCCTCCACCTACTCCCCCAAAACACCTCGTTTGTCCAGAGGAAGAACTGATAGTGGGGGCACAAGGCTTCCTACAACCTTGCTCACCAAAACTGGAAGAGGAGGAAAACAACTGTAGAACAGAACGCATGTTCTGCAAGTTTGGTGTAGACTCATGATCAGACTCATGATGTTGTACAACTTGATTCTGATCAGCTTTTCAATGTAAGAGTTCTAATCCTTGCTGCTTCTCTTCCCATTTCTGGGTATTGCCAGTCATAATTTCTTTCTTTCTCCCCTCATCTCTCTGGGTTGGGTGCTGCCCATTCCCCTGTCTCTTCATGACTACAAGATTTTCTGCTGGTTTCCTGGCACCATTACAGTGCTGCCTCTTCACAGAAGATAACAGCAGGGTGAGGGAGGTCCCCTTGTTACAGACCTTAGTATTGATGCTCTGAAAACAAAACCACAGCCCTCTCCCCCCCGAAATGTGCAAAATTTTAGATTATATTTTCCTCTAATTTAAAAAAAAAATATGCCAAGCCATCTGTTGCTAATGTAAAAAAAGATGTAAATAGATGATACATAGTGTGCAGAGTGTCACATGCGTGCTCCATCTGCTATGGGGAAAGTCAACATCCCCCAGCAACAACACTGGGTCCTGCAGAGTAATGGAGGGTTTGAAGCAGCCCGAGACTTTGCAAACTGGTAATCAGCTCTGCCTCGTTTCTGTCCTGGCCTGAGGGCTGGCCCAGAATGAGAACAACTCAAACAAGAGTGGACAGGTAGATCTCTGCCTATCTATCCTTGCGCTTTTTTTTTTTTTCTTTTCCAAAAATTAGCAACTGGGTTTTTGTGGGGATGCATTAGATTGTGCTCCTCTTGCAGACTCTTTGCAGAGTCAGGGATGCTGCTTCCTCAAAAGGTTTGCTCATCGACAGCAGATCTGACAGGCTGGATGGCCACAGATTTCTGGTGGTTCTGTGAGGTTTGTTAAACATAGCAGTCCCCAAGTCTCTCTGAAAGTGCCTGACTGCTCATTGCCAGGAGCTGGGAAGTTATGGTGGAGCAGGATCTTCTATCCAGCTCCCTTCCATAAGACAGGGAACTGTCTCATGGTCTCACCAAGCTTGGCCCAGTGGTTTCCCAGAAACAGGTCTCGTGTTCTCAGTTTACAAAATATTCAGGAGAACAACTGAATGGATAGCAACAAAAGCAAAAGTCTGGAGTTCTCTTGCATTATCTTGGTGGAAACAGGGCTTGTTTTAGGAAATGGCCAAGGTGGGGCCACTTTCCTGCAGAACCAGCAGACCTGGGGTGGGTAACCACGGGCCAAGCAGCAGGAGTGAGTGCTCCTCCTCATCTCCAGAGGGGTCGGAAGCTTTTGTGCCTGGGATATAGCACAGATTGCAGCCTTCCCCTTGCCTCCACCCCCACAAATGCATATCCTCACTTGTCTCATTCAATATGGATTTTTCACCGTGAAATGATGACAGGCGGAAAATGGAACCAGCTGAAATCTTTCAGGAGAGGAACACGTAGAAATGCAACCTGCCTGCAGCACAGTCACGGCTGCCTAGCACCAGAGGATCCCTTGGAACTAGCAGGGAAAGAAACAGGGAAAAACAGTCATGTAGGGCACCCACCTCTGGGGCCAGGACAACTGCGACTGCAAGAAGGAAGCTTCCCCCATATTACCGAAAATAATAATAATGGTAATGATAATAAAGCACCTCTCCCCAAACATTCCCGCACTAGATAGGCCCTGAGTTCTGTGAGCGAGCAGTAAAAGGCAACTCAAAATACAAGGAAGCCTTTCTTCTGCATGTGAAAGGGGTCTAATTCTGTGCACCCCATGGTTCTGAGGGCAGAGAAGGGTGATTCTGCCCTTGTCCCTACACCAGGTAAGGCAAAAAGTTCCCAGCAGGGCGGAACAGTTGCAGTGAGCAAATAACAGGGTTCGAGGCTGGTTCTCCGCTTCCCTATTCCCGGCTTGCCCAGGCTGGACCCAGCAGCAGGCAGCTCTTGGTGCAGAGCTCTTGTGCACATGGAGCACGTGGGGACCGGCCTGTTGCTGCCCGTCACATTTTAGGGCTGCCTTAGAGGCCTGGATCTCCTTGGCTTTGCCCTCCTGCTCTCTGTGTGCATGAGCAAACAAGCACAGCTTTGTCTGCACTGGGCTTCTCCACCCTGTGCTGGCTGCCGTGCCGTCGTCTGCCAAAATGCTTCGCAGGCAAATATTTGCTCTGCGTCCTCAGACGCTACCTCACTCCTGTTTGTCCAGGTTCTCAACTTGGGGCCTTGAATTACTGACTCCTCCACTCCCCAAGGTGTTTGGATGGAATGAGCATGGGCTTTGTGTCCATCGCCCTCCAATGTGCCTTCCTCCCCTGGCCTTGGTACAAGCACAGGGAAAGGAGACAGCTCAGAGGAAGATGTGTCCAAGCTGTTGAACCCATAGAGAGTCATGAAAATCCATCATTTGGGGGGAACAGGACAAGGCAAATGGAGGAGAAAGCCATATGGCAGTAAACTGGCAATTTAAGGAGGCTTGGAGTGTGTTGCTTTTTTTACCCAGACTGTAGGTGTTGGGGGCCCTCTTGAGAGCAAGGTTGTCACTGAGGACTGAGCTTAATTACATGTGTGGTTTTATTGCTCAAGGCTGTGCCCCCACGAGGAGATGTGAGCAAGATAAAATTATTAGTTGCATACCATAAGCAGGGCTCCACCTGAAATATCTTGGATGGCTGCCTGGGTCTCCTCATCTCTATAAAATGCTGCAGCAAGGAGGGGAGGAGGGACGTGGGAGCTGGTCCATGTTTTGTCACACTTGGTGATTTTAGGCCCATTCTGTGACCTGGTTGCATGGCCGTGCTTCTCGCTCCTCCTGAAATTACACAGCTTGGCAGACCCTGTGCCAATGGAGTAACTCTCTCATCCATGCATTTCACTCTGTTGCTCCTGCAAGATGCAGCTGTGAGGGAGACAGGTGAGAGGAAGGGGGACGGGGCCCAGCAGCACAAGAGCTCTAACACCCACACAGCTCATGGAGTCGTGGGCTGGGATTAGGGCCTCGAGGTCCCAGCTTAAGGCAGCCTCCTGTCCCTACTCACAAGGCTCTCAGGAGTATCCTCAGTTTGGCTGGATCCTCCTCAGCTGCCCTAGGAAGAGCCTTGATCAGTACCCAAGTTGGAAGAAAAAGTGCCCTGCTCTTTGTATTTATTTATTTATTTAGTTATTTATTTATTTATTTATTTATTTTTCTGTGGGTGTAATGGGAGCCTGAAGTATTTGGTTTCAATAGAGCAGAACCAGCGCACTGTTTGACATGCAGAGGACACCTCACTTCCAGCAATTTCTCTTTCTAGCCCAGCTCATTCCTACATAAAAGCAATGAGGAAACTAGAAAGCCCCTTGTGGTTTCAGCTATCAAAAGGAAAGTAGTTAATTTTGAAAACAGAAGGGATAGGGCAAGAGGCAGCAATGCATTATCTCAGCTGCGCGGCATAAGGCAGACGTTTGGCTGGGCTATGCTTTGTAAATTTGTGTTTCCTTCCAGAAAATGGCAATGAGTCATGTTTGCCCTGTGCCTCTTTTAAAGAAACTGAAAGGACTGGTTAAGCTGCTAGGAAAGGCTTGCCATGAGTCACTGAGAGAGCCTTCGCCACAGAAAGCTCACAGGGTTGTTCCCAGGCAGCAGCCCGTGATCAAGCGTGTCCCAGAAAGTGGCCTGTGGGAACCTGTCACCTTTGGGAAAGCACATTGTGATCCAAGAGGTAAGGATGGTTCAAGGATTAGTGAGATGGCCAGTTATTGGCATTGGCACAGCTACATTTTGGCCCAGGCCTTACCCACAGTGCACATGCTAAGGCTGTCTGGGAGAAGGTCTCAGAACTGCCAGTGAGAAAGTATTTTGTCTATTAGACATTACAAAGAGCTGTGCTGTAAAAAAAAGGGAGGTTATAGGTGAAGAGGGGGAGTTCTTAACCCATAATTAAAACTTCAACGCTCCCAAAAGACTACAATAAAAGAACAAAAAGGTAAGACATCCCTTGCCAACGCACATTTAATCCCCAAGTATAAGCAACACAGCACAGATAATCTTGCACCTTTCTTATGCATTTATTATTCATCTGGAAGCTGTCAAATTCTAATGATTTACTCCAAAGTATTTGTGTTATTCTCAGCCTTACATTATTTTTTCCCTGGGATTTTCCTTTGTTTTTTTCCCCAGTTAAAGCATGCTAGGCAAAATGGAGAAGAAAATACCAATCTAGGAAGCTTGTAGAGCAGAGAGTTGGTACTGCAAAGCCCATCCCAATTTTATAGCCACATTTTCTCCTTTGCTTCTTCCCAGCACAGAATAGCAAGGCAGCGCTCACAGCACGAACATGTTAATCAGTTCCTCCTCTCCATGCAGTCATTATTCTAGCTCAGTGAACCAAAATTTTCATTTTTAAATTCAAAGATAAAAGTGTGGAGGGGAGTCATTCTGCCCCTTAGCCTTTCACCTTGTCCTTCTCTGTTTAGGAGCATGAACACAGAGAGCTGCATTGCAGAGAAATACCCAAACACACCTGTGTGAGGGAAACAGGCACTAATGAGGCAGAGGGAGGGGAGCCCTGGAGCTGGGGAGGCTGCCAGGTGCAGCTGGAGGGAGCAGATGGAGATGCAGCATTAGGGTTAGAGAAAAGCAGCAAGTGGGAGGCACCAAGGGAGGGATGAGGCATAGAAAAAAGGACGGAAAAAGGGTGGAGGGGAAAGGCAAGAAGTTTTTGTTGATAACTGTGCTAAGTACTGTGCATTGGGCAGACCCCTTCCTAGCTATTTGCACAGCAAGGTGGGCACATTGCTATTGCCCTGCACACTGTGGCCTAAGTGCAGCAGGAATCTAGCCTCTGGGCTGAGCTTTCCATATAGCCCCTCACTGAGCTAGGTCTGCAAAGCAGACGTAACCCTCAAAGCTAATATTCCATTTCATCCTCCTTCCAGCTGGGCCCTTTAACTGGCACAGCTCAAGAGAATGGAAGACCAAGTCTTTTGTTGTCCTGCCTGTTAGTAATTAGGAACAGCAAGCCCTGTGGAAACTTACCAGCAGAGAGACCGCTCTGCTAGATCTCACAGGAGAAAAACACATGATTTAAAAAAAAAAAAAAAAAGGCAACCAATGTGTTGAGCATAGATGGAGACTAAATCCAGGGTCTGTTTAGCTCTAATACTGTGGTTCAAAGTAGGCCAGAGCAAAAGCCCATATAGTATAGCAGTACAGCTTTGAGGAGTGCACTACCAGATGTCTGCAAGAAACCATGAGCTAAGTGGGACTGGTGTATTCTGGTATCTATCTGTCCTCCTAGTTGAGGTTACTTCAGTCTTGAAGAATGAGATACCTTTCAAAACCTGATCACAGAACCACAGGATAGTTGAGGTTGGAAGGGACCTCTAGATATGACCTAGTACAACTCCCCTGCTCCAGCAGGGACACCCAGAGCACATCATTACAAGAACATATGAATTAGTCACAGACGACAAATAATGGAACTTCAGACATATTCAAAGAGCTGTAATTGTCCTCTGTAACTTGAACTCTTTAGAACCAAGCCTATGGGTCTTCCTGATTTCTGCAGAGCAGACAGAGGTTAAGAAACATCCTTCACTGGATAATTAACCCTCTTAACTGCAGCACTGATCTGTTTAGCTGCCATTCAGTTCCCATTTTCCCTATGGTAGGGCCTTTCTGGGCCAGACACTTGAAAGGTACAGTATGAATGAATGACAAAAACATGAATTTCCAATTCAGCAGGGTGGCTCAGATGATGAGAGATCTGTTCAAATCTGCTCAAATCTTACTATGTAAACTTCCTGATCTGATTTACACTTAATGAGGGGAAGCGCAACATGACTTATGTGACATACTATGCACATTGTCACGTCACACCAAATGAAGGGGAAGTATTTAGAAACTACTTTAATGCTGAACTTTAAAGCCTTTTGTCTCACGCAGACGCAAGTAAAAGTGAAAGCAACCAGCCCACATGAAGACAAATGAGAAAGGTCCAGAGATTTTGTGTGTCACCTGCTATTTGACTTCAGGCAAGTGATGCAATTGCCAGATCTAGCAGCAGGGATTATGTCAGAGTCTGAATCACCCGCGCTGAAGAAATAATAGGCTGCAAAGCACCATAAGGCTCTTACCTTGTTTTGTCAAGGAGCTGAGTGGTGCCTAGGAATAAATCTGATGATGTGGTGATTTAGGATTTCCAGACAGTTTATTTGAAAGCCTTTCAAGGGGCAGTTCCTGCCTGTCCCACTCTTGAAGGGCCGGTAGCAACAGATGGGAAAGACAGAGGGACCACCTCAGAAGCAAAAGCGATGGACACTAAGCTGCTGGTTAGCATTCAGCTAATTCAAGCATCTAGCTCCTACTCTACAACCTTCAGAAAACAGAGCACAATCAATCTAAACTATCCTGTTATTTCTGATTCTCAGTACAGCACTATGAGACCCAAGGCCAGGAGAACCAAAAGATCTAAAAAGCTGATCAAGTAGATCTGTCCCTGTACCACGTATAAAAACACTGGCTTTTCTACTAAGCACATTCTGTAGCTCAAAATTGACATCCGGATTAGAAACAATACCCTCAGGCATTAATCAAAGTATTAAAATACTCTCACCTTGTAGTTGTTCTGCTTCCTCTCTGTGTTTAGTTTGGAAAGCAACGGTATGAGGGCAACAGTAGGACAAACTCCTCCAGGAAAAAAAATATGTATTTAGGAGCTGTATTTAGCTCGGACACTGTGTGTGAAATACAGTCACAGCTATGCCCAGCATGGAGATTAGAAAGCATTAAACAACTCATGCACTGAAAGAGACATAGTTCCCATTTAGAAGTCACAGCAACCCTAGGTCAAACAGGTTATGTGGTCATAAATTGCAAGCGCATAGCACGAGAACAAGTGTAACCAACTCTACAGGTACTATGGATTTTCCCAGCTTTTGCTTGAACTTGGCATCCTCCCCAGCGCTCTCCCCAAGGGCTGGCATTCGGTTATTCCCTTAGTAGCAACTCAGTGAGGAAAGCTATTCCAGGAAGGCAGGGCTCCCTTATTAAAGATGTAATATGAAAGTGGAACTGCTGAAAGTGCTTTCAGCAAATGGCAATGCTTATTGAATAGCACTCCTTTGGGAATATTTTGAAATGTACTTCTGGGCACAGGAATGATCAGGGAGAAGAAAAAGTTGCCTTATCCAATAGATTTGTTCAATATGCAATTTCAGAATAGTTTAAGTGGCAAATGAAGTTTTACAGAAACTAATTCTGCTTAAAAAAAAAAAAAAAAAGGCAAGACACAGGCAACTGGAATTCACTCCAACAGTACCATCTACTCCAATCAGATTTTTTTACTAATGGTTTGAAATCTGATGACACAAGATCTTCTGGACTTTCTTTCTTTAGTATCTTCTAATTGTGCTTAATATGTTATTTCTTTCGAATATATCAGCATTTTGAAGTGCACAGAAGGAAGGCTTTTTTTTAAAATGATATTCTTTAGGATAACATCTTTCACTCACAACTCAAATACTATCATCTTAAAACAAGGAAAGGAGAAGAGAAAGCCTGAAACAACATATTCTACTGTGATTTCTCCAACAGAGAAGTGCTACAGTTACACCTTAAATTGACTTTTTAAATTTTGGTGGGAAATAAAGGAAAAAATAACCCAAAATATGAATATAAAGCAATTTTAATTGTCCTCTAGATAGTTATATCAAAGAAAAAATACTCATGACCAAGAACTGTACATACAATATCCTCCTTATAAACTCTTTAGTTTAAAACACATGTTCAAAATTGCACATTGCAGTTTGCAAAAAATCATAAATACCTTTTTGCATGTAAACTATTCCAGCACAAGGATAAACGTTATACATTCCAAAATGTCTAACCCTCTGTTTAGAAATAGAAACAAACAAACAAACAAGTGATCCCCATAAAGGTCCTATTGTTACAAATCAATCAGTAACAGATTTTTAAGTGATGTACTACACCCAGGAATATATAAATGAGCATAAGGCAAGTCGCCTTTTAGTCATAAGTACTTAAGACAGAGACTGAAGAATACATTTCTGCTGCCATTTAAATTCAACAGTTTCCAGCAACAACAGGATTGAGTTAATTTTTCCAAGATTGCCAACTGCAGCATGCCTTGCTTCTAATTCTTTAAAAAAATTGGCTACCATCGAACAGTAAAAAATGGAATATTCTTGAAACAAAGTTATAACTGTTGCCAATTCAGAAAATTACAGTATCCTCCTAAACACACAGCAAAATTAAGAAACTGATTTACATATAATCAAGCACAATTTACCAATACTATCCGCTTTGTCTCAGTAATAACTATTTTGATTATAATATTACATAGTCTTTAAAAGTTAACTAAAAAAAAAAGAAAGTTGACATAACCCTTAGCTGTGCATTACTAATCCCTGTAGCTTCTGTTTATGTAAAAAATAAAATAAAATAAAATAAAAAAGTGGTGCGGGAGGTGGAAAGCTGCTAAGAGTGTCCTTGTTAATCCTTTCCTGACCAAACCCATCAAGTTACTAACTACAGAATGTTGTTATTATTAATTATGTTTACGTGCAAGACGTTTGCTAGCATCCATTTGAAGATTTTTAAAACAACGCCAAAAAAGGCATTAAAAAAAACAGAAGTGTTTCTGAATCTACATCAAGTTTGCTCGTAATCTATTAAAATATCGTAATTAAAAAATAAGAAAAAGGTTTATCAGATGCTTTCACAATGCCAGCTTATTAAATAAGGCAGAATAAGATGGTACATGTAAACCTATCTTAAAAGAACCCAGAAGAGCACGTAGGCAGACAACCACCCACATCAGGTGCAATTGCACCACAGCAAGAACAAAGCCAAATTTGAACTGCTGTAGCTCCATTTTTCGTTTTTGAACAGCTAACCTGAATAAGTTTCTATGTTGTGCCCCAGTGTCCTAGGAAGAACTAGTTTGGATTTTGAGAGTTGTAGCAAGTGACAGTTTGTTCACACTTCCGTTTTTGGACTAAAATGGAGCAGGTAGGAATGGTGCGACTAACAACTTCAGAACTTTTCAAGAGACTCCTTTGGTCTGATAATTACCAAACCGGATGAATGCAAATCCTCCTGAGGGCCACAGAGCCCAAGTGATTCTTGTAGCAACTCAAGCACACAATACTGCTAATCATTAAGTATTTTCTGTATCTTAGAAATTCAGCAAGAACCAAGCAAAAGAATCAGCAGAGCACCTTCAAAGCTGGGCCCTATTTCCCAAGAGTTTGCTCCTTTTTTTACTGCTGGGAATAAATTTGTCTTCAATAATGCAGATAAGTCATGTAAAAAACCTCTTGTAGAAAAAAAGGAAGTAAAATGATTAATTGTAACTTTGCAGTCTGCATCTATGCAGTTTTTTTTCCACAGAGCTCCATTGATGGCACATGCTATCAGGAACATTACATAGCCAGAACATACACGTGTTCCCCTAAACTTTGGAAGATTTTCAGGCTAGGCAGAAATTTCAGGAAAAAAATGCAGTATATCACCTCATGCAAAAGCAGAAGCACTAGAAGAACATCCCACAACTGCATTGACTGAGAAACAAGGAAGAGGACTAGCTACTTTATATATTAGACTTATGTAGAAGCAGAGACACAGCAGTCTTTCATCCATGGAAACTTGCATTGGAGATAACTAGACTAAGACTCACATTTGCTCAGAAAGCACAAGCTGGAGAGAAGCTAATTAACTTGTATTTTAGGGCCCTAGGATGCACATAGACTTTTATAACGGCAGAGCACCCTTGCACTACTGCCTTCTCTTAAGGTCTCTCCTCCTCTCTCTTTTTACCTTTAAAAGCCTGTAGACACAATCCTAATTAAGAATATCAGGTGTGGTAGCATTCAGTGATCATTTTGGTGTCTGAAAGCCCTGTGCAGACCTGCTCATCCTTTGCTACTTGTCAGCAATTTCACCATACTCTACTGCAACATTTACTCCCTTCTCTCTGCCTCCCACGAAGTCACTAAGTTCAACCAAAATAGAAGTGTGTCAATAAAGCTCTTAATAACATCCGAACATTGATGCTTCATATGTCACAGTTAGTGTACAGTCAATAGAGCTTTGCAATAAACCAAACCTTTCTCCAAGACCTGCTTTTTTTTTTTTGAGGTGAGAGGGAGGAGTGCTTTGTTTAATATGTATGGGTTTCTTTTTTTTCTGGAGGAGAAGAAAAAAAAAAGCCTGAATATCTTATTTGTTACATACAGAGGAATGCTCAAGGGCCTAAAAAAAAAAAAAGACTTGTTTAGCTACATGTTGAGCAACACCACATGGGAAAGCCTTGAAATGAGAGCGAATGCTTCAGGACAGGGCGTGTTGCCTTTTGGAGTTGCTCCTTCATAAGATTCATTTTATTAGAGAGCAGAACTTTGCATCACCAGTCAGCATTAAGACTTGGATTCCACTGGATGACATTTCAGTCTGTTGGTTACCATGGGTTTAAGTAAATAAGGAAAGTGTGAAATTACCAGTCACAAGGCAAAACAAGGAAGGGCAGAGTTTCCAAAGACGACTGCATTAGACGACACTTAAGTAATATTAACAAAATAAGAAAGCATTTTTAACAGCAATCATAATTCTCCACCACTTGCATAAGCATTCAGTAAGTATTGACACTGTATTGGACAAAACTGTTTTATTCCTTCCTTAGACTCCCTGGACAATAAAAAAATTAAACACTACAGCACATTCTAGACTTGCTGGGGCATTTGGTATCCTACTGCATAGCAGATATCTACCATCTTGTACTGTGATTTCAGTTACTATGTGCCCTACAATACAATGTCATTTTAGTAGGCAGCAAAAACTGAACGAATTAATAGCAGTCTGACCATAAGGCAGCATTTTGGAATGCCCAAAAGCTAGATGCCCCAGCTTCTCATGGTGATTATGTGACAGAATAAAACAAGACTGTGTCTAGCTCCCCGCTAGTCAGTAGTTTCTCACTATTTCTGTACAGGTCACACTTTTATGAAAGATGTTAAAGGGCAGAACAATAAATGGAAAAGCATCGAGAGTTTAAGCTCTGACTGTGTGAGGATGAACAAGTTTTAAATTGTCACTTGCATCATTCAAAGTTACTAGGGAAAAGACAAAACAAACAAGCATTAGAAAAGAGCGTATGCCAAATAGGAGCTTCGAAACAGTCTGTTTAATCTACACCACCAGATGTTGCTTGTATCCTGCATAACAAATAAATAAATGAGTCTAGAGGTTTACAAAACAGAGAAGAAAAAGCTCTCAAGCCCCACATCATTCTTCATATGACTCAGTGTGATCCACAGATCTTTGCAGAGTTTTTCCCCTCTTAACATTTATTTTTTCAGGCGGAAACACCCTGGGGGTTGCAAGAAGAACTTCAGAAGGGAACATGAAGATGGTACCAATAAATTCTGCAGAATTCTTTGTATTTGTATTAATTATGAATTTTTGAATGACTAGTCTCCAGTCAAAAAACTGAGATGCAGTGAGAAGGCTGACTTCTAACTCTTTCTGCTTCCTTCATCTATGACAGAAATGATACAACAATCTCACTGATGGTAAGATTTTTTTAACTCAACATCTCTTTTCAAGAGATGCTTGAAAATACCCAGCAAAAAGGCACATTTCAAGGCTTTCCCATGTGGTGTTGCTCAATATGTAGCTAAAGTTTTTTTTTCTTTTTTACTTTCTTGGGAAGGAATAGAGGATTGGTTACTGATTTTAGTGATACAGCAATGCCCTCTGGATTTGATTTAAACTGATTATAATTCCACCTCAAATTAGTTTTTAACATACAATGAAAGTACGGGTTTTTTTCAGTATTTTACCTAACATCAGAATATCTAGCAGTGTATTACTACCTCTCGCACGTTCACTACCTCTATGTGTTAGGAAGGCTGGGTTACAAGACTTTCACAGTCAACCGCCATTTCAAAGCATAGTTGCAGCAAATGCAATTTCTGAAGATAAGTTTTTTAGTTATCACAGATATTTCTTAAGGTATTTAGCGTGTGCAGACAATGAGCACTATAGGTACAAGGTCCAGAAAAAAACATTCTCAATTCACAGATAGTCATGCTATGAATGCAGACCTGATAACACACAAAAAGTAAACAGCAGGTAGAAAATTAATTATGGTTACTCCCTTATAATCATTATTTACCATAGCCTTAACTTTGCAGCAAATTATAAGACAGGACCTGCAGTACTTAGGACATTATTAGGGCTCAGGTTTTGGGGTGGTTTTGTTGTTTGTTTTTCATTGATTTAATATTGCTGCATTTGACATTATCTCCAGTTTCACTGGAGTTTGCAACTACACAAGGAGTTAGAGCTTAGCTCTTCTGGGAGATCTCACTAACCACAAAGAATATGAATGTGAGAGACCACCATATTATAGAATCACAGAATTACAGAATGGCTGAGGTTGGAAGGGACCCCTAGAGATCATCTAGTCCAACCTTCCTGCTCCAGCATGTTGCCACCTGAAAAAAAACAGTGTTTATCTATTTCGGTATGACCCTCTCTATGCAAGCCACTGTCTCCGCACAACACGTGGATATGAGTTCGCAGGTATCTTTGTGCTTCAAGAGAATTTGTTCATAAATGTTTGATTTGTGGTTTTCCCTAGTATTAGTGATGGCTACCACTCTGAAAACATATCACTTACATTAGAACTCTAGCCTAAGAGCTCATGTCAGCTAGAGACACAAGACTAAGATTCAGTACCATTACATTAGTAATGTACTTCAGATAGACTCCTCAACTAAAAGTTTCATTTTCAAAACCTAGCGTTTGTGTGAAGATACAGATGCTGGACTGACTACCTTCCTTTCCCCTGTGACATTTCCACTAGCAGCACTCTACTAAGACAGCTAGAATATGTCACCCTGGTTATTCTGCTCCAGTAACAGTCTTAGCATCCTCATGGCAATCCAATTCGGAACCACACTGATTAAACAATACGCAAGCAAACCTTCTGTCTTGCAATAGCTTAGGAAAAAAAATACTTTGACTCTAAAGTAAAGGATGACATCTCAGAAATTGCCCTAATTACAAGTTTTAGCTGCACATATTTTTAAACTGTTTTAGTAGCAGGATAGTAAGTTCTCCACTCTGTACTCACCCATTATTGTAGCAGTTTTCCAAAACCTACATTCTATATTAATCACAGATGACCACTCTGTGCAGAAGTCACTTTTATTCTCTCTCTGATTTACTAACAGCCATTAAAAAGAGAGAAGTTTTGAACCACAAACAGCTACAAGTTGTTTCATGAGCACGCTACAAAAAGAGAGACCTTTGAAACAATAGGGCAAAAATATCTGAGAGTTAATAACACTTCTTGTCTACCATACTGTACCCTAACACCTAACGTCAGCCATTCAATTTTAAATGAAGTTTAATTCAAGATTAGTTTATCAATACTTTTGGGTAAAGTTTAACCAGTAAGATAATCTAGTTTATAGGAAACTGAAGTTTCTATGTTTCCACATTGGACATCGTCGCAAGTGATTTAGGAGCTGTGGTGATCAATCAACATTTCCAGCACTATTAAGCACAGAGAAATCTTGCTGTTCAAGGCTTCTTCTACACTTGCTTTTCCAAATGTTAAGCAAGGTGCTTCTCTCACAGACCATACTGTCCACCAATGCATGAACACACAGTTACAGCACACAACAATCAGATGAAGTGCTGCATGCCCAGACATCACCAAAAAAGCGTAGGAATTCTCCAGCATTCATTACTGGTTACAATAAGGCTGCAAAAAACATGCTCAGAAAATGGTAGAAGTTTTGTATGAGTCAAGTATGTACACAGATTCATTACATTCCAATATTGCTGCTTACTAAACATAGGAAGTTAGAGAATCAAGCAAGGATAGCAGCACATAAGAATAAACAAAAAGTCAACACACTGCTTTTCCAAATTACACTACCAAAGACCACACAAAATGCAGCACAGAATGACTAAGCAAAAAAAAAATTCTTTTTTTCCTCATAACATATTATTTTCAAGTATGGAGTAAGTTTATCTAAGAAGCTATTGGATCAAATAGATTAAAATAGCTAGATCTCTGGTAACAGCAGCCAAGTTACTATTTTTAGCACAACTGGTAATTCAGATATAGTATGTATCTGTACTTCAAACACCATTGAGCAATGCTATTAAATAATTCAGAAAATATCATCTGGTTATAGAACTGATTAGAAATTAAGTGCTGAATAAAAACCCCTCTCTGACAGCTCCACCCTGCAGAATGCCTCATGTCTTCACCTTAGTACTGCTCTTTTATCAAAAGTAAGATGAGAACTTTCAATCAGATATTAAAAAAAAAGACATTCTGAGACTCATCCTCTATTAATGACATAAATGTAAACCAGGACAACAGAGAATTGTCGTAGGGCCATTCTTTGATCTTAAGTAGTGTGTAATACTTGGTAGTGATTTATCACATTAAGTCAAGAATCTAAATCCTTTCTGGTATTTACCTCTTGCAAGAGTATCAGCAGCTAATGGTAAAACTGCATGGCCCCTTTTCAGTAATCAAGACTTGCTGCATCCAAAGACCTACATTTCTCCAAATATGGACAGTACTCGTGTTTTGAGATCTGCTAACTACAGTAATAGCAAATGCTAATGTGTGAACCACTCACAAACCACATGGACCTTAAGGAAATAAGAGATTTCATTATTCATTCTACAGTGACAAATAAATTAATCAGCTTTCTTACATAATTTGAATTAGTAGTAGCAAAATGTGTTTCCTAAATTCAAAGAAAGCAGGGCCAGCGGTCGACAGAAGCTCCTCCTTCCTTCTCCTCAAGGAAAGCATAAACAAGACTTTTCTAACCACAAATATTCCTGCTTTTAGTGCCTCATGCTTTGATACCGATACAAAGAGAAGAGGTTCACTTCTGAATCAAACTATTTTACTGGAGCACCTAAATAGGAAGATATGCCACTGCTAGATCAAGACATCAATTCAGCTGCATTCAAAATTTGCTGATGATCAGCAAGGAAGATGTGCACAGGCAAAGACCCAAACAACTGAAACAGATAAGAGAACAGATAATCTCCAGAACAAAGATTACACCTAAGGCAAAGAAACAAAGAGGAATGCTGATTTGTCATGACCACATGTCTGGAATGCAAAAACAAATCAGAAGGGCATGGAAGTAGCCTGCAAATTAAGATCTACAGCAAGACTGTCTGTGGGGATTGGCCAACAGCATGCACAGGCATAATAAAATATAACTAGTTTTGAAGGATGGAGAAAAATACTAAGAAGGTTTCCATTGAGTAATCTGACTCCCTCTACCCATTCCACCCCCACCAGCAAAACTTTAGACACCCAAATGCCTGTAGTTCCTGAAAATGAGCTATATTGATCGAAATCATATAAACAGACGGGAAAAGATTAACTCTCTCAGCATCTCACAGAGATCCAAAATCGAGAAAGAAAATAAAGACAAAAATTCTAGTAGGAATAGAGAATATAAATACACATACAAAAAATGTAATGAATGAAGAAAAAGACAAACTGAAGAAGTCATATTTGATGATTTATGAAGACTACAGGGGTTACAATCAGGTTACTGGTATGTTTTAGAAGACAATAAAGAAAAAATCTAAAATAAGAAACTTTGGTAGGTAAGAATTACTGAGTTTTGTTATTTTGGTTTAAACTTACTAGCTTAACCTGCTTTTGGCAGCAACAACCTCTAATAGAATCAATAGAGAGGGGAAAAACATATATATATTCCCAAATGTTGGTCAGTGCTTAGCATCAGTGTTAAATCCTGTGTCTTAGCTTAAATACCACCTAAAATGACATGTTCACCATTGTGTCTGTCACTCTGTCTGTAGTAGATGTTGAAGAACAGCCACACATTTCTCTCCGCCTGTTCTACTATAGGATAGTAACATATGACAGAGCGCTGGTGCAGATGGCTACAACACTGACTCTTTGACAGTCACTCCATCATTTCCAAGGAGCTCCACCAGTACTTCTACTGTGTCCACTAAAGCAGGAAACAGGCTACTAGCACAGACAAGTAAAAGATAAACTCAAGTTTTGAGAGTTTTGAGAAGAGATTGGATTCAGAACTACTCTTGCAGAACGTTCAGGTGGCAGGAAGGTAACATGGAAGGTCACATGTAGTCTTTTCTAGCTTTAATGTTATTATGTTCATACTTCTCGGTAGCCCTCCTGTTATATCCCTTTCTGGTTCTTACAGAACACATGCCTTTTGCTAATATTGAAAACTTGTTCTGATAAGAAGCAGCAGCAAGGAAAGAAAAACACATGCATGCCCAGCAGTGCAGAACTGGCAAAAGCATTTATAGCATCATCCTTATCCTACCATGAGATCTTTACCTAGCCCTACACCCATCAGCAAACACATCAACTGAAACACTACAGGATCTGTTCATGTATTTTTTTCCAGGATTGAAAAAGTCATTAAACTTAAAGCTAAGCATCTCATTACAGTGTATTTATCTCATGGCATTAACTCCCTCACTAGGCAAAGCAAACTAAGTATGGCAAAAAAATGACAAAAGCCTTAATCAGTTTCTCCAGCATCTTTGCAGAGGGGAGAAGCCAGCTACATAGTGACAACTACTCCATTTGTAGACATGTACTATGTTGCAGGCATTGCTACAGATAGCATTCTATTTCATTCAGAATGCCTTTGGCAAGAAAATCTTGCATTATAATCAAATAATTCCAAAGCTGTTCTTTAGGATTTCCAATGTAATTCTAAAAAAGAAAAATAAGAAAAAGAAAAAAAAAAGAAACAGCAGAAGGTACTCTTACAACCAGTCATTTAAGCCAGTGAAATAGACTCTGATTAGGTGATTAAACAGTTATAAAATGATTAATATGGCTTACTATTTAATTTGCATATGCATTATGAAAAGAAATATCCCCAGAGCGACTCAACCACAACACCACAAGTACTAGCCTTTTCACATGTGCACGAATGATCACGCACCAGAGGAAAATGCTCACACACGGCTAAACTTTATGAACAGAGAGCGTATCCCCAAGAAAAGCACGCAATTGTGCAGCTATCACAGTTCCCCACCTGGGTTTGCAAAGCGCTTGCGCCCACCTTTGGGAGAGGTAACACATGTGTTCAGCAGCTGCTGAGTGGGTTTAACAGACCTGAGGAATGGCTCAGACACATCCACCTTCTCCCCTTGAGGACCCCTCCCCAGGCTCCATGTTTAACGTGCATATACATAAGTTCCGCCCCCAAGTTCAAGCACAGGGCTGCTCTTTTTTTTGTTTTTGTTTTTTTTTTCTTTTTCCCCCACCCACCCCGTTTTCACAGAGTAAGGTAGGCCTTGTTCTGTAATCGGATCTTCTAATAAGAAAGTTGGAGCGGCCTCTCCCTGGAGCAGCAGAAAAAGGACTGGTGCCTCGGTACCAGCAGAGTTCCTGCAGAAGGGACCACTTCAGTTGCATCAAGCACAAGACTCAGTAGCGTTTCATTAGCAGGTATGTTTGGAATCCGCAGGTGCACAGAAAAATAGGTACACCCCAGCGCTGAGCAGTCCTTATAGAGCTTTCAAAACCTGCTAGAGGGTTATATCTGATCTGAGAAAATGGTCCCTTTTCTACCCTCTCCTGCTTGTAACACCTCGGCAAAGAAATAAAGCACATATTTTTTTTTTTCCCAACCACATATTTCACATTATAGCATCAATTCTTTCTGTCTCCAGGCTATTATAAAAAGTTGCTTTAGAATAAAGCAGAACAAGAAGAAATGTACACAGATATCTACTGAAAAAAATAAATCTACTTTTCCATAATATTTTTGAAATTTATTCAAACAGAGTACAATGGAATTACCATTATTATCCCCACTTATCTGAGCCCTTTTCTGTATAGCACTGAGTCGTCCTATACTATAAAAGAGCGATCACAACTGAAATGTACACAGTGAAAGAAAGAGTAAGTAAAGCTCTTCTGTCAAAGTAACCGTTTCCACTACTACATGTTTTCTATAAAAATAAGGTCTAGGCAACATCAAAAAGTGTTCAAGTTTCAATAAATAACCATCAATGCCCCAAGTTTGCACTGGCACAAGAAATATGGAGCTCGCAGTCTAGAAAAGTGTTTTCTTGTGAATGAGTTGAAATACATTTCATCCTGCTTAAAATTTATGACATCAATCTCCAGGATTTGATTTTAAAATTGAAGCCACTGAAGTGCTTTACTTGCAAGAGCACTCACATACTAGTCTTGACTCTAAATAGCAAACTAAAGCTCTAGAGAAAGACATATTTTTAAAAAAAGTCAATACCGAGAAAATACACATTGCCATGTTATTTTTAAATATATATATATACACATTCATGTACACACATATATTTTCAAAAGGGTATGATTCTGGCTTTTAACTTTGAAACGCTCCTCCACAACTAACACTTGATGAAAGTGTATGAAGAAATAAACTCCTCCTTTCTTCTTTTTTTTCCCCCCCCAGGATTTTTTTTTTTTAAAAAAAAAGTTCAATCTTTCTGTAAACTGGAATTACGGTAATTCCCCAATTCCCTACAGACCTTCAGGTGGAGGGTGTCAGCGGTGGGGAGAAGGACGAACAAGAACGAGGAGGACGACGAGACACCACAGCACAGGCCACCCCCGGAGCGCTTCCCCCTTCCTCCGATGCCGCTCGGCGAACTTAGTGCAACATAAATAAAACCCGCCGAGGCGCTCGGGACGCCCGGCCTCCGGCACCGCCTCGCCCGGGCGCGAATAAATAAGGAATAAAAATATTAACAATAATAATAAAAGCGTGGAAATAAAGACGGCCGCGACGCGGGGCGGGCAGCGGCCGCCTCAGGACCAACGGCCGCGGGGCAACGGCTGCCGCCGCAGGACCAACGGTCTCTGCGTCAGGACCAACGGCCGTGGGGCAACGGTCGCCGCCTCAGGACCAACGGCCACCGCGTCAGGACTAACGGCCGCGGGGCAACGGCTGCCGCCTCAGGACCAACGGCCGCCGCCTCAGGACCAACGGCCGTGGGGCAACGGTCGCCGCCTCAGGACCAACGGTCGCCGCGTCAGGACCAACGGCCGCGGAGCAACGGTCGCCGCATCAGGACCAATGGCCGCCGCGTCAGGACCAACGGTCGCCGCGTCAGGGCCAACGGTCGCCGCGTCAGGGCCAACGGCCGCGGGGCAACGGTCGTCGCGTCAGGGCCAACGGTCGCCGCGTCAGGAGCAACGGCCGCCCGCGCGCCCCCTCAGCAGGCGCTGGTCTCGGGCGCGGCGGCGGCGGCCTCGGGCGGCGGCGGCGGGTCGCGGGGCGGCGCG
>JAUBOD010000815.1:590168-600353 GCA_032353885.1 Nothura maculosa | reverse complement strand
CATCATGTTTTGTTAAAGATCTGTACATTTTGGTAAAGATGCCCTCCTGGCTGCAGGACAGCAGCTATGATGCCTAAGGCGCCAGTGCAGCACATTGCCAGCCAGGATACTTCTCATGGCTCCTGTGGTCATAGATTACCTCAGTAGATGCGGGATAACAGATGCCTTTCCTGTAGGAATGAAGCTTTCCTGCTCACAAAGAGCCTCTCCTTTTCAAATTCCCCCCTTTTTGCCTCTGTCCTTGTTGTTTTAGCAGCTAGCACCACAAGGATCTCTTGGGAGCATCTCCACATATATCATACATTTTTGGAAAAAAATACAAATTGTTCAAGCAACTGTGTCTCAGAAGTTGTATTTAATTAACAGGATGGCAGAATGAGCTGTGTTTGTTCATACATTTGTCTGTTAGTCACTCCACAGCCATGCAGCATTCAGGTAGACTGCAGAAAATACATTTTTTTTTCTGCAATAAAACAGACTTTATATTGTTTTGCACTTACATTGTAGAGTTAAGGAGTCTCTTATAATGGCAGTGGTGAGGGGAGCGTTTTTCACTCTTGAAGCCTCTGGCTGCAATAGGAATTCTGCCTCTCAGTGAAGATCCCTTTTGGGCAAAACAGTGAGAAATCTAAACAGATGTGATCCCTGAGGGTATGACCGTTCATAGTACAGAAACCCTAACAGGTGCACGACTAAAACTGCTCAGGATTAATGCACTGGGTCACTGCAACACTGCACTGTGACTGGGCCCAGTAAGAGATGTGCGTGTCCTGCTCACCATATCCAGGAGCGTGGATATTCCTTTGGGCATCTGCAAAGGTGACAGAAGCCATTCCAAA
The DNA here is from genome assembly GCA_032353885.1 of Nothura maculosa. NCBI lineage: Eukaryota > Metazoa > Chordata > Aves > Tinamiformes > Tinamidae > Nothura > Nothura maculosa. Next base: position 599,514 of record JAUBOD010000815.1, on the reverse strand, counting down.
CCATAGACATTTCAAGATTTTCTGTTTTTCTGCCAACTTACTCCTCTGTGATGTCTCTGGACGGTGGCAGCAAAGGTACATGCAGCACAGACTCTCAGGCAGGTCTTCCTTGAAGCATGAGCTGGTGCTTAGGGCCTGTGTGACCTCAAGTACAAATGTAAGGGAGTGCAGTGTCCATCTGGGATGTTCATTTGGGCACCTGCCTTACAGCAGAGGAGACTTCATTTCAAATTATATCCAAGACATCATAGGATCAAAGGATTGATTTGGTTTTATTTGGATTGCTGCTTTTCCGCTCATAAGATCACAATAAAGAGCATTTGTCCTGCCAGTAAGACCTTGGTTCCTCAACCACATGCCATACTGTAGATTAGATATTATACAAAGAGAGAGTCAGAGAGGAAAGGAAGTTAAATTAACCTGGAAAGTTATAGACAATATCAAATTCTAGCAGTTGTGCCTTAAAAATATCACAAGTTTATCCCCAATTTTAAATCTTCTTATGATGCTTTGTGTTGTTTGCCTTTCATTCCCTTTTCTCCTTCCCTTTGTGGGCAAGTGTTGAGGAGGAGCTGAGACAAGGGTGGTGTAAGAGGAGAGAAATGTAGGAAACAGCACTGAATTACTAAGCAAATAAAACAAAAATGGGTACAGAGCCGTGGACTATTTATCCGCTATTAGTGGCTGGAGAAAGAGTCCTGCAGTCCCAAACACACAGAGGATTATGAATACCCACAGAAATACTCTGTCTATCACCATAGCTACATATTTCCAATCATCCTCAACCTGCAAGAGAAAGAAAAATAAAAAGGAAGATTAAATACTGGGCTTGGCACAACTGCCAGTGTATCCTGTGTATCCCAGTCACCAGCCTTACCAAATCCCTGGGTATGAGAAGTTTTCATTGCATTAAAAAAAAAAGAAAAAAATAGCTAAGTTATTTTAGGGCAACACAAAAATTTCCTGGGTTTCTCCTGATCTCAACAAATTATTCTGATAAGAACACCTGTTTTCCTCACAAAATATTTGCTTTTTTTTCCAATGTGAAAACAACAGTATTCCACTTTGAAGTGGATTTTACCTTCATATGGCAACTAACGATTCAACTCCAAAAGGGGACTCTTCATGACTGGCTAAGGTAAATGCTTTGTTAGGTTTGAAACTCTTTCAAAAAACATCTGAGTGTGTCTGACATTGAATTTTTATTCTTTGTGAGGCATGGGTGGTCCAGCAGCCTTTACTGGAGCTGCTGCTGTTAGTTGCATGTGTTTACACCCAGGGACCTGGCCACTGAGTTCTTAAAATAACAAGCTTCATTTTCTGTAACAGTAATCCTTGTTAGGACGAAATATTTATAACTTCATACTACTATTTATTACTTCATGAGTCCAAATGCCAGAATTCTTTTTTAAAAACCCTTCTCTTTTTCTTCAGTCTACCTTAATTTATTGATTTTCTGTTTTCATTCAGCTGTCTTTCCCCAATAGTCAGTTTTTCTGAGTATGGTTGTCATGGCTGAAAGTAATACATAGCTGAGCCTGCAGTTAGTCAAATCAGTGTAAAAAAATCAAAATGGACCAGGCTGAAACAAAGTAGAGACAATGGCATCCTGAAGGGATATCTTTACTGAATTTTTCACCAGCTGGGCAGTGTTTTTCTCCTGATAAATCACAGAACGTCTAGGCAAGCCCTGCTCATCAACAAGCAAATTTGTGCCTGACACTGGGCCTGACCTGGAAGCCCCTGGTGTAACTCTGTTCATGAGGACAACTTGGAAGCACCTCAGACTGGTGGGAGCTGGGGGGGCCACTCTCTCTTTCTAATGCAGAAAAGCAAATTGGTTGGCAAGCAGCACCATTGGCATCAAGACATCACCACTTACTGTCAGCAGGGAGCAGAAGGGTCCCTTCTGAGGAGGAACCAAAGAAGCAAGGTTGAAAGAGACCATGAAAAGTGTCACCCAGTCTGTCCCTGGTCCCACGGCAGGATCAGCTCTGCTGAGCCTCTGCTGAGCAATGCTCAGACCTCAAACCTCCTGGCCTGCATTGGGAGATGCTCTACATCCCCCAGGGGGGTTGTCTTCATGTCTCATCTAAAACTCCCCTGATGCTTAAATTATATCCTGGAAAGAGCTGAAGAACACATGAACTTACTGTTTATATCCCATAAAAGATGATTTATCTCATCCCTTCCTGTTAGCAACTTTGACCCATCTGCAGGTCTCATATTTCTCTTTCTCAACTTTTTCCAGTTCCTTTGGGCTGCCCTCCTAAGCCACATTTTTTTCAGCCCTCACTTGCTATCCTCTTGTTTGTGGCCATGTAGTTTTGTGGTGTTTCTGTAGGGCCCTGTTGGGCGTCTACCCCCTTACCTCTTTGGTTTCATTCTGAGACCTCATGTTCTCTGCGATGAACTGAACGCTGCTAATGACATCTCTCACTTCTGGGGAGTAGTCCACATCCATAGCTGTCCATTTCAGTGAGTGGTGGCTCCTGCTTTTGGTGGAAGTGACTTCAGCTGCTCTATCACAGTGACAGCATCGCTGCTCCTTCTGTAATTTGGCATCCCTGTGCTCGCTGTGCTTTGACTTGCCTGATTTGCTGGTTGATCCTTTCTTGGTCTTTCTGGAAGTGTGTTTTTTCTGCTGTTCCAGAGGCCTCTGCATAAGCAGGACTTTTGGGAGCAGGCTAAGGAAGACGGTTTTTACCCATTTGGGCATTGTGTGAGTGGTTGGGGTTCTGTAATGTATATTGAGGACAAACACAGTGATGACAATTGACAAGGTCACAAATATCATGGTGAAGAGTAAATATTCACCTACAAGAGGAATTACTAAAGAAGTGGATGGGATTGTTTCCGTGATCACCAGTAAAAACACTGTCAGAGAAAGGAGCACAGAGATGCAAAGAGTCACTTTTTCACCACAGTCGGATGGCAGGTAAAAAACTAACACAGTCAGGAATGAGATGAAGAGACAGGGAATGATTAGATTTATGGTGTAAAACATTGGCAGCCTTCGAATATAAAAGGAATATGTTATGTCTGTGTAGATCTCTTCACAGCAGTTATATTTGATGTCATGCTTGTATCCAGAAGCATCAACTATCTCCCATTCACTATTTTCCCAAAAGTCATTCATATCTACTTTGGAACCAATGATCAGGAGATCAATTTTGGCTTTGTCATAGGTCCATGAACCAAATTTCAGTGAACAGTTCTGATGATCAAATGGGAAAAAGGTGATATCCATAGGACAGGAGCTTTTGAAAATAGCTGGTGGGGTCCAGGTGATCATTCCATCATAGCGAAGGAGTGCTTTGGTCTTGCCTTCAACTTGAAAATCTCCCACAGCACTGGAAAGAAGAATGAGGCAAAGAAAGGCAAATTACCATGAACGTAAACTAACATCTTCCCTGGACACTGCACACGGAAATGTCCAAGAGAAAGGGAGAAAGGGAAAATCATACTTGTTGTACAACACAATATCCGGCTTCCAGATTTTATCTGCTGGTACCCGAACAAATTCAATGCCATCATATTCTGTGGGATCCCATCGCAATTTGTAGTCATTCCAAATCTGAAAGTAGAATGAAGTGGGATTAGGAACATAATGTAATCAGCAAATACCTCAAGTATGGCTAGACAGTGACAGGTTATAACAGAGACTGTAATCACAGCATATGAAGAAGAAAAGGATAGTAGGGCAGCAGAGAAATGGACGTTCTGGATATTCTGGAGAAATGGACGTAGTAGGGCATTGGAGAAATGCCAGAGATGCAAAGAGTTCTGTTCCCATTGATTTGCTGTCTTCTTTTCTGTAGTAAGCTAGGAAATTGACAGCTGAGATAATAAACTCCCCTTGACTTGCTGCAGAAGTGCAGGCCTGGCTCTGTGCAAGGCTTGTTGCCCCATTAGGAAAAAACAGGGAACATGGGCCTTACTCCTGATATCAGAGTGGATCCTCACAAAAAAACACTGGAAGATGACTTGTTTCTCTCAGCAGTTTTGGTGCTCTAAGGCTCTTTGTCTACGTATGACTGACAAAACTACCAAGAGAAAATAAGGTATGTTATTTTTGCTAATAAGTGCTAATTGCTAATAAATGTTTTGACTGGAAGCATCAGTTGCAGAAGACACAGAATCATTTAGCTGTATATCTCATCCATCCACAACAGGTACATTTTGCTAAGTGAAACTCATCGGATAAACAAATGATAATGGAGTTGGACGAGAATGTACTGCATGGGAGAGATGGATTGCACTTTCTTACTCCTCAGCAATGAGTTCTTACAATGACTTTCTGAAAAAGAGCTTTCATTAACAGAGATTCTTCTCCTTCTATGTATTTTTAAAATCCTTGTTGCTAAACAAGCTTTTCTTTTGTGGATGTAATTTTCAAAGTTTCATGTAACCCACATTTCATTGTATCTATGCAAAATGCATAAGAAATTCAAGTCACTTACATGTCTCAGCCACAAATTGGTTTCCATAATCTGATTAACTTCATCCTAGAAGCAAAAACAGGCATTCTCATCTACATAAATGACAATGTTTGGTCCACAGATAAGGGGAAAATAGAGTTCCACACTAGCAAAAATGAGCTTTTTCTGGTCTGTGCGACTCAGGTAAATAAATGATTGTCAGTTATTTTTAAGGTGCTTGTGAAAGATAGCTTGGCAAAGCAAAGTCATTTCCAGAAGGCTCACATTTTCTGCACAGTAGGTCCACAGATTTTTTAGGGACTGTGACCCACAAATATCTGACAAACCGTGAGTATGCCAGGGGCCTGAATGCATGAAGACAAAGAATTATGATTTGTCTGACCAATGCAAGCAGAACAAGATTCTTTTTGCACCTGTATGTTTTGTCAAATTCTTTTTCTAAAATGCTATGCTTATTTAATATAATACTGGTTGGACTTCAGGGAAATGGGAGCTGTACTGCAGTATTCTTGCATTTCTATGCAAGCCTCTAGGGAAGATACACTGAACCAGCACTGAAGTGGGTGGCTGTAGTTCTGACATCTTCTTCTTGCAGCCAGTAATGAATCAGAAAGCTGATATATAATACACACAAATAACTGATCAGTTCTGTCCTAATGAGCTTTCAGCAAAAAAAGGTATTTGCAAATAATCTGATTGCACATATTTATGAAGTCAGGTTGGTATTCACAGTATATGTGAAAAAGTTTCACTTTAGAAAATCCAACTGGTTTATTTATCACTTCTTTTTCCCCCGAGACAGTTGCAGGTGCTCTTACACAGGGCAGAAGTAAATTCCAGAAATTTGCTGTAATCTGATAACAAGATACTTAGGTACTGAAATCCAAGCCCTGTTTCACCCATAATTCAGCTTCACAGAGTAAGCTTTAATCTGGTGCAGCCAGACCAGGATTTGCTTGTTCCACAGTCCCCCTACACTATCCCAGCAGGTTTCCCAGTTGATAAAACCCATTCTTGTACAGTGACATCCTACAACACACAATAGTTATTCCTAGTTTGATATTTAAAAACACCACCCCACAGAATGCCATACAGATGCAATCACCACAAATACATTTGCTATTTTAGCACTTGGTGTGTGTTTTCACACCTGAACTCTCTTCCTACCCCTCTGTATCAGTGGCCTCCTGTAGTGAGTCTTACCACATTTGTAAGCTGGGTAATGGCCACTTCGAAATGCACTGTGACGGGATCAGACACGTTTTCCACTGGTCTGATGAACTGGTTGTAGTGGGAGAAGAGTTTATGAAACAGTCGTTCTTCGGATTCACAGGCTGTGACATCTGTGTCGATAAAAATAAACAAGGAGAACTACTTTAGAGGTAAGGAAGAAGGAAAAAGGATTCTGGATAAGAATATCTCTTGCCTCTCCTGAGGACTCAGCTCACTTATCCCTTTATCCTCAAAGCTGAAGGATTCCACAGATGTTTCCACAGCTGGATGGGGTTCATTATCCTCCCTTTGTTATCTTTATATCAGATCAAAGCAGAATAAGGTCTAGTGAGTAGGCGCTGAGACTAAGCAAATTCTGAGCAGAAGCAAGGCATGCATTTTCAGCCTAAAGAATAGAAGGAGAGCTTATCTGGAAATGAACTCACCTTTGGGTGCTTGCATTTTAAAACTGAATGTCTGTGAAAAACATAACTTTCTTACTTGGAAATTGAAAGCTTGAGGCTGCAATTAGTGGGCCTAAATCTGCAGTAGAAAGTCTGATTAGGTTGTTATAATGATTCCTCTTAGGCTTAAAAACTATGGCTACGTAGCTCAGGTTTGCTATTTCAGCTCCTTAGGGCAATTTCTGCTCAGAAGGATGCTCGTTTGTCAAACTCTAAGAGAAAGAAGCAGAAATGACACAATTCCTTATTAAATAGCATTCATTTCCAACATGAAAGCTGATCTTGGGGAATAAGCAGGTCATAGCTGTTAACTCGCAGTAAGTGCAGGACAGGCTGCTTGGCTCAGCAGGGATAAACTATATGACAGGCACTAAGCTGCCTCGCTGCAGGCTCCAGGGGAATGATCCGAATCCATTACACACAGCCAACATCTGAAATAGTTGTTTTAGAAGTGCTAGTGGATAGAAACTTGATTTTAAAAGGAAAGACTGGATCATGTAGACTCTAGTGACATAAGCTTGGAAAAATATCTTTTTAGGTGACTTGGCTATTTCAAACAATCTCAATAATTCAGCGCAAAATACTTCATAGGGAAAAGATTTAGAAGTTGCTGCTCGTGTTGAACAAAGCTATCTTGTCAAACCTGTGTGATGAAGCAGAGGACATTACTGATGTGAGTGTGGAAAAAATAATGTTTCAGATACATCGTCATTATGTTTAGCATTAATCCCTAGCAACATTAGAATATCCAGGAAGTCAAGCACATTTGGCCTTGATGTCAGCAAAATCCTTAAACACAGACCAAGTTTGTGCTAGATAGAGTGTTTGCTTGTATGGAACAAGACATAATTTTGCATTTAGCATCTCCTCTAGTGCATAGTGTCCTGTGACTGAACAGATATTCTATAGGAAGATGCCTATCCTCAGCATAAGGCACTGATTTTCATGTTTGGGGCATCCTCTCTCCACGCTAAAAAAATGACATTTCCGTCTTCAAGGTGATACAGAGCACACTCCAATTCTAGGAATTATCACAACTGAAAAATGTTGTTATTGTTGACTTTAACTTATGGGAAGTAAATTCCAGTAGTCTTTCCATGACTTGATGATTTGTTTCATCCCTTTAGCAACACCTAGAGAAGATACGTTGCTGTCCGTAGAGCTTGGATAGGCATCCAAGTACATTGTGTTTTGTGCCATTCAAAAAGGACACGTAGCTTCCTTTTCAGACTTGCCTATCACCAGCCTGTGACTTCAGTATCACTGCGATTAGAACAACTCTACTAGGGGGACATAGGGTTCACCACCAGAGTCCCAGGAGGAAAGCCACTGAGTCTAAAGTTAGGTTTCATTCGAAATGTTCCTTTTGGCTTTTTAATGTTTTAAAACAAAGAAACACTTGCAAACAGGCAAGATTTTAGGCAAGATTTTTTCTCTTCATTTACGTATTCTCAACTTGTTTGTGATGCTTTAAGACAATGTCTAATTCACTGCCAAGAAAAGCACAGTAATTCATAAATGTGAGTCTTGGTCATCAGCAGAAGTGAGATTTTCACACAAGTTCTAGTGGCTTAAAAGCTGAAATCCTGTTCCAAATTAGTGAGTATAGGAAATCACTCTAGTGCATTTAGCAATAAATCACAAACAACAGTGAAAAAAATATATTATATTCTGAATATATTGAATATTCTGAAAGCATGAGCAGGGAAAAGACATATCTTTAGGTTGCACTATATAAGGAACAGCTAAATTCAAACCTGCAGCAATATTAATAGAGCTCCTATTTTGTTTTACATTCTGTGCTACAAGTAGTCTCTCAAATAATTACCTATCAAAATGAAAGAGGTTTTTTTAATGTATGAAAATTGTTGTGTTAGCGCCCTTAAAACACTGCTAAAACATTAGATTTCAAGGTGGAAATAGCCAGTAAAAAGTTTACATTGAATTCACTCCAGGAAAGCAGAAGCACAGACCAACACTAGAAGGTATTTCAGAGCTGAGTATCAAAGACAGCCTACCTTTAACCAAGGATACGAACGCCCACGCACAGAAAACAGGGTAACTCCAACACAGCCACCTCTTGGGATGCATCAGGATGAAGAACACACCTTCCTTTCGAGGATATAGGCTTGAGAAAGCCCAGAATAGGTGGCAAGAAGACACGGGAGCCCCTCGCGTTGCAAGCACGTAGCCCTGCAATCTCCGTGCTGCATTTGCAGCAAACTCTGCAGGCTGCTGAGCACGGCAAAGCTCCACGGAGTTGTTCCCGCTCGGCGAGGAGAGCAGGGAGCGGGGCAACGTGCGATCAGGTGACTTTTCACATCTCCAGCCACCCGCGCCCTCATCCCTGGGGGAAAAGGAGCCGCAGGAATGTGCACTGGTGCAGTGGGGAGGCAGCTCTCCAGCCCTCCTCCTGCTTTCCAAGGAGCAGGCAGCAGAAAGCAGCTGCTCTGGCTGCTGCTTGGCCTGATTCCTCGGCAGGTGCCACCTGAGGGACTCCATCAGAACGGGTGGGGAGGAAACAACGCCGCTTTCTTGGCAGAGGACCAGCTTTGCTGCAGGAAAAATGGATGCTAAGTGGCTTTAACACCTCTACCCGAAACTCAGCCGGGAAATAAAGAGCATCATGTGCTAAAATTTCCTGGCAGTTTTCTTGATTGAAAACTCTAAAGCAAACAGACTTATTATTACCATCTGTGATAGTGATGTTGTAGGAACAGCAACCAAATGCCCTAAGATAGAGCATTACACTCGTTTACAGAAGTTAAAAAAACCCCGATCCTATAAAGATTAATTTGTGTTTGTTCCCCAAACATTCTGCACGGGTTTCCTTGCAACAGGAAAGCCCCAAAAGAAACTGCACGCAAAGGCTGAGAATGCATGTGCCCTGTTTAACTGGGGAGAAGTAGATGATGCCAAAGGGGACCTGGTGCCTTCCAGCCCCTCGGAAAGCAGCTCCAAGGGGGAATCTCCTTTATGTGTGCTCAGCCCGGCATGAACAAGTCAGAGCGACTGGGTGGATGATTTGATCAAAACAGAAATTCTGCTGATTTCCAGGCAGTAACACTGTGAAAGTGTGGAGAGAAAGGAAGAGCTATAAAAAGTATGAGGATGCCCTTCACACTGCAGAGTGCAGAAGCAAGGGCTTTTGGGATGAGAAAGTGGTTTCTCTTCTACACAAGTTGTTAAAATCTGATCAGTGTCTATAAATACCTCAAGGGAGGCAGT
>JAUBOD010000815.1:570440-590068 GCA_032353885.1 Nothura maculosa | reverse complement strand
GGATGAGAAAGTGGTTTCTCTTCTACACAAGTTGTTAAAATCTGATCAGTGTCTATAAATACCTCAAGGGAGGCAGTGAGGAGGAGGGAGCGGCCCCTTTTCAGTGGTGGACAGTGATAGGACTAGAGGAAATGGCCACAACTGAAGCTCCAAAAGTTCCACAGGAACTTAGGGACAAATTCCTTAACAGTGAGGGTACCAGAGGCCTGGCACAGGCTGCCCAGACAGGCTGTGGAGTCTTCTTCACTGGAGATCTCCCAAACTCATTTGAATGCCACCCTGTGCTCTGGGTGACCCTGTATGTGCAGAGGGATTGAACTAGATGACCTCTGAGGTCTCTTCTAACCTTAAGGATTCTATGCAATAGGAGTAGGAGGGAAGGAGTCTGCATTGTAGAAAGAAACAGAAATTATTTGCCTGCAAAGAGACAATATTCGAAGCAGATGAAGCCACCTAGGGCAAGACCAAGATAAAGCAACACTGACCACAGCCTGTCTGCTGCAAAGGTCTGGAGGGAGAGACATCCCTTGCTGAGCTCCTGTCGAGAGCAACCCCTATACTTGCTTGTTGTGGTAGTGCTGGGATCACAGAATCAAAGGATAGTTGAGTCTGGAAGGGACCCCTAGAGCTCATCCAGTCCAACCCCTGCTCCAGCAGGGACACCCAGAGCACGGGGCACAGGGCGGCATCCAGGTGGGTTGGGAAGGTCTCCAGAGAAGGAGACTCCACAGCCTCCCTGGGCAGCCTGTGCCAGGGCTCGGGCACCCTCACAGGGAAGAAGTTCTTCCTCACATGGAGATGGAGCTGTGAAGAAGATGCCAGGGATCCCACGCAGGATGGAAGGCAGGCGGCTGGTGAGGACGCCACACGGCTCATGGGAACCGTCCCCTTGGTCGGAGCTCCCTCCCCACGTAGTTTCTTTCCGTTGAAAGCATCAGTCTATTTATCCTGCTTTACTGATGGTTTCGCAGTCAACTGCGGTCTGTCTGGGCATTAACGCAGCTAAAGAAGAGGAAAAGATGAAGAGAGAAAAGTCACAAACAGGGAATCAGTTTCTCAGAGTGGGAGACATTATGATTTAGACACCACAAAATTATTCCAACACCCCACGCCAATCCCTAGTGCTCTAGGATCTCAGTGCCTGCTCCTTTGCATTGGCTTCCTGTTCCTCTCTCTTTTATTCATCTTGCACCTGTCCTGCTTCCAAAGAACCTTCTCTCCAACCTGCTCCCCTCTTCCCAATCTTTTGTTTTCTGTCTGTCTTTTACATTCTCTCAATTTCACTTTCTCTTTACTCCTTAATTCTTTTGTCCTCTCTTTTCTATTTGCCCACATTCATGAGTTTTCTAGTGAAGAAAACATCAGGACAGAAAGAGGTGATGAGAAAGACAGGGGAGAGAGAGAAGAGTGGTAAATTTTCTAAGCCTTCTGGTTTTGCTCCTTTCCTATTTCTTATTCTTTTCTTTCCCATTTTATACCTGCTGCAATATCCTTATTTCCAGTCATCCTTCCTTTTCCCTTTTTTTCTTCCCTTGACATCTGACATCACGCAGGATGTTGTTCCAAGTCACCCCTTCTTCTCTTCCTCAATTCGTCCCATATGATGTTATTCCGATGGATAACAGAGACCTCTTCACCTCAGCCTGGAATGTCTGGAAGCCTGGAAAGAGCAGCACAGAGCACAAGGGCACATCTGCTTCCCTGGGGGGCCCTCGCAGCATCTGCTGTGTGTACACGTGTGCATATACCCCCCTCTCCTATAGCTCTGGGCATCACAGCAGCATGATTAGCTCTCTGGTAGCTTTAGCCACCAGCCACGGGCTGCGAGTGACCTTGTATGAGGATGGAGCTTAGGGGGTATCACCTGCTACAGGATCTAGGGCATTTGTTTGGTTACAACTTTTGTTATTTTAAATAATTTGGTTACAACTTTTGCTATTTTAAATAATAAATTATTTAAGAGGCCATGCAGCGAACACTGACCAGGGTATTTCTGACACTGAGCAAAAGCTTTTTGTTCACTTCACCAGTTTGCTGTGTGATACAGGCCTTCCTGCCTCATGTGTTTTAAAGGTGTTGGACTCTGTCAGCCCACTCCATTTCCCTGGCTGTAATGCCAGATATTACACCAAATAGAAGAGTATATTAATGGGGAGGCCTGCTCCCAAAGTGCTGCCTGCTAAGGAGCTGCAGGACCCAGAACACAAACACAGAGGTGAATCCTAAGCCAAAGTATCACTCATGGCAGCATTTCCAGGACACCCTCCATGGCACATGTGGAATCTAACAGCACTGATTAGTAGCATTTTATATAGACTGATGAAACCTGATTCATTTCAAGCAATTAAGGCCAAAAGCCTCCATCCTTGTTTGGCTTTTGAGCATTCTCAGAGTTTAAAAAAAAAATCCTCAGGATGTGTTTCGTTTCCAGAATTTTTTTTTGCATTTAAGAAATATAAATATCTTCCTCTGGTTCAAATATACTTTAACATGAGAGTTTTGGATGTTTCTGTACTTCCTTTTGATCTCTGCCAGAAGTGCCATTTTTATTTAAGCCTATAATGAAAATCAAGACATATTTTTAAGCAATGCTTAAGACATACAATAGAAATAAATCACCAGACAATCACAACAGGAAGCTATACATTATATATGCACTTAGTTACGATAACATCAATAATGTAAAGGCCATGCAATCTTTGGGAGGAGTTCTCTGAACTCAGCAAATTTTATTTTGATGTTTGCAATGTCTTTGGGCATGCTAGAACAGGCAACATTTACCTCTTAAAGAATTCACCACTTCATATATAGGAAAAAATAAAGTAGAAAAAAAAGAGAGAGTCTATTAAAAACAACTTAATATCAAAAATTGTAACATGACCACAGTTGTTAGCAGGAAAATGAGCTGCTCAGCAGGCAGCTGAGCATGGAATGACCAGAGAAACACTTTTTCTTGTGCATCCATGATTTGTGCTTCTGAGTATCCCTTACCTCAACAATTTTAACCTCTCATCATGTCCCCCATTTAGACTGGTTTGGGGCTTAAAGCACCACATGTAGGATGATGTCACAACAAACTTACTTATCTGTAAAAATCATTCTCAGCTGTTCTTTGGTCAGCCAGAAAAAATGTGTGGCATAAATGTTGTTTGTGTAGGAACCTAGACTGAACTAAAGAACAGTTTTTCTACCCATGGCTTGATAGAATAAAGAACAGACAGAAAAGAAGCAAAATATTTCCCCCTACTTTTTCCCCTCTATTTTCTAAATAGGCAGCAAGAAGATGACCAAATGCTTGAGCAAGCAGGAGAGGGAGAAAGAATATGAAGGATAAGTCCTCTCAGTATGGAAGAATCTCCAGAAAACTTCCTGACCACCACAATGTCCAAGTGCAACAGGGATAGCAAAGACTTCCCTATACCACAAGAAATATTGCATCCATTCATGTTTCATTAAACATCAGTTTCCATCTGGGAGAGAAACCTCAAAAATACACAACACCTAGACAAAGCAGCGTGACATTATCCTGACACCAATCTTCTGTCAGAGGACTGAAAATGATGATAAGCGGGGGAAAAATTTTGTCAGATCTGACACGTAACTAACGCCTTAAATCTCACTGATTTTGAAAAAAAAAGGGTCAACAATCTAATATTAAGAAGTTCAAATTCTATCTGAAATAATGTTTTAAGTATATCACTTAGCAAATAGCATCTAAGGCGAAATTCCATGGAAGAGCATTGAAATTACTGTCTACATGTTCACAAAAATCACAGAATCAGACACAACTTCTGAATGATTTCTGAAAATCATCTTGTCCAATCTCTTCTTCAAAGCAGATCCAATAGGTTGTGTCCATTTGTTCAGATTCTTATTTTGTTTGTGTTGTAGAAAGCAGAGAATGGCCAAGCTTCCTTGAGTCCAAGATCTTCAAAGGATCTAGGACAGCCCATCTCAAAAGATCCTATGGTACAGTTGGGCACTATGTCAGATTCCTCAAATGTGCTTTTTTTTTCTCGGAGAATCTGGTGACCAAAGGCTTTTTTATAGACCACAGTTGTCAATTTATGCCACAAAGTCAGCAGAAAGCAATGGAAGGAACACTATTGCACTGATGGTGGCCTTTGTAGGTTGACTGGTTGCATGGATTTGTTGTTAGGGTGAATCACTAATTGCTCTTCTGATTTGAAAATGAGGTTAGTTAAGCAGACAGAAATAAATTTTGCACGTGGTGTTAAAGACTGCTATTAAAAATGTAATCCAAAAAACAGGCCAATGAAGCCATCACTCATAGGTAATGTAGTGATTTATGTAACATTTTTACAGCTGGACCATGCATTTCCATGTTTTTTTCACGGATCTTCTCTACGAGGAATTGCTTTGAAGAAAAAGGAGACATTTCAGAGTGCAACACCATGTCAGAGCTGTAAAGCGCCCTTCCTGGCTTCTTCAGACATATTTGCAAATTGTGCTCTTATCTTACTGTCCAAGATAAGTCATCCAGGAGAAGAGCATCGGCAGGTTGCTTAATAGCACAGAGCAAGGTGTCTGTCTGGGGCTCTTTCAGCTTTTCTGAAGGCCTGTGCTGGCACAAGAGTGGTAATGATGTAGTGCATCTGTGTGCGCTGGAATGTCTTCTGTGAGAACACCGATTCAAGCACATTTATCAGCCAAAATGTATGCAAGTTGATTTTGAACAACCTGCAGATTTGGGTTATTCTATATAAGCAACTTCTAAGTGCAGCTAGGAGATTCTCAAAACGACACTGAATCAGAACTACACTGAAATCAGTTTATTAACTTTTTTGATTTAGAAAATATTCTCTTACATGTGTCTTTTCCTCTACACAGATGATGTATTCTTGATTGGTGGGAAAAAGCTATTTAACATTATTTTACTGATTTGTGATGGGTTGCCCTAGTAAGTTAGTTCTAGTATCACATTGGTGACATTTAGCATTGGTCATGCTTTGAAAAGAGACAGGAACAGTAGAAACTGTCCTCAAGTTCATCCAATGTGGATGAACCTGATATGCCAAGGAAGTCTGTCTCCTGCCTTGCTAAGCAAGTTGCACCTGCATCTTGGATCATCCATCTTTTGTTTAGGGCTATATTATATGTAATGAACTGAGACCTTAATGAACTGAGGCCTTCTTTACAGGCACCTGTGCCACTGCCTAAAATCTGAAGGACTTTCCTTGGTAATGAAGCTGTTGAAGGAGTCAGTTGATCTTAGAGAGACCATGGACTTTGTCAGAAACTACCAGCGCCCCTTTACTTCCTACTCCGCCTTCTGTGACAATAGAGAGATTTACAAATGCTTTCCTTAAGAAATTCTTCATGTCTAGCCCCACCATTTCCAAGGGCATCACAGTATTTTAAGGACTTTAAAGTATTTTTAAGAAGGTTTGTATGTGAAAACACCTACCTTGAAAACAGAAAGCCTTCTGGAAGTAGGATAGGTGTTGTAGTACTTTAGAAGGCCTCCCTAAAATCAAGATATGCTTTCTCAAGCATCTGTGAGAACTTCCCATGTTTACTGAGAAAAAACAGAAACTAGCTGAGCAAAAATATAACAATTTGATAAACTCTACTCTTCTGTTTTGTTAAGACCAACCAGAGAGCTGGAAGGGTTAAGTAATCCTATTCATTTCAATGTTTGTGCCATGCTTTCTTCCCTACAGCTCTGTGACTTTCCAAGGAAGAATGGTATTTGGGATTACCTGTGTTGGATTTGATGAGAAATATTGATCTCTTGATTAGCAAGTATTAACCTTACTTATTTGCCTTCTGATCCTAAAGATGGAAAATATCCTCACTATGGAATAACAAACATGGCAATGAAAATCTTCTGCTCTGAGAGAACCTGACACTTCTGTTTCTACCCATTTTTTCCAATCCATCATCAAGAGATTATGGAGTTTCTTAAAACTAACAGGCAGTTCTGTAATTGCAGGGACTACCAAGGTTTTCAGGGAAAAAAAAAAGACTAACTTTGCAAGAGGTTTGCACAAGCATTCGGAGAGATGGTCTGTCTTCAAAGAGGCTGTATTCACACTGACACAAGGGAAAAGATGCAGAAGAAAAGCAAAATCTCATGGGCAGTGTTAACCAGGTAGAAAAACGAAACACAGAGCAAGCAAAGGAGTCAGCAAAATCAATCAGGAAAATGTGGATTCCAGGGGACTAAACAAAAGGGAATACTTATTTGCAACCAGATGTATTTCCAGTCATTATTTTCCTTGATACTAAGTTCCTATTTCTGTTTTGCATAACCTTCAGGATAATCCCAGCCTTACAATTCTGTGGCAAAAACTGAAGACACAAAATCTTCAGAAGCTTTGCAGTAAAATGAATAAGCAGAAATACATTTTGACAGCCTGAGTAGTTTGAGGTATTAAAAAACTGTGTTGACACAGAAGCTCTGTAGATATTTCTCTTAGGGCTCATACCTCAAATGAAAGGCCTGCAGATACAGAATAGCACTGAGATCTGACCTTTGGCATGCAATGAAATTTATTAAATGTATTTGGGTTTCCATTCAGCTGAGCATTTTCGTTAGAATTCTTCTCATGGGACATTTTCTCCTCCAGAGGAAACTGAGCCAGCTTCTGGCAAGTTTCTTCCTGGGTGAAAGAGAAAATGCCTGTCACAGTGCTTAAACAATTTGCCCACATATTTGGACTGTGCCCACATGTTTTAACAATATCTGTTTTAAATTGCATGAGGCTAGTTTTTGAAGTAATTTCTACAGCTTCTCAGAAAACAGCACACACATTCACAAGGTATTTCCATCTTTTCTGCTAAAAACTGAAAATACGGAAAATCAATAGTCAGCCTAAAATAAACCTAAGCTCCCTGCCAGTTTGGGTGAGATGAACAGGAGCAAGTAGTGACTGCACTAACCCACAGCACACGAAGACAGTAAGAAAAATGACATTTTCAGTGAAGTCTCATCAGGTGACTTATTTTGATCTCCATCTGATTTGTATGAGTGGGGAGACAGAGCACACTTTCTCCCAAGAAAAGAGCACCAGCCTTTTGTGAACATTATCACTTAGGCAAAAATCCAGACTTGATCTGAAAATATTTTAATCCACTTTAGTAATCACTTAAAAACTGACGGGTCCCAAAGAAACTGCACTGAAAGAAGCAACTAAGACAATTTAAATCAATCATCAGTCATAGAGAGGCAAAGGACTAAAAGACTTCTCTTGTAGCTCCTGACGATGGTCCTGAAATATTTGATATTTTTTAACCTTTTGGGCATGGTCAAACTTTGCACCCTCAAGGAGATCACTTCAAAGCTGCCAGAAGAAACTAGCTGCCCATTTCTATTTAAATGGATGACAAATTAAGATCTGACTCTTTCGGTAATTCAGAAGCAAAGCCTCTCCTCTACTATAAGAGCAATCCTGCTACAAAAAGAATATTTCTGCAACTGAAGGCATAAATTGGTGCATCCATTAAAAAAAAAAGCCATGAGGCATGACCTTGCCTTTGGTAGGCAAGTGGACATGCCCATGTCTATTACAGACATCCTTTTGTGAGGGAGGCACCGAGGCTGTCAGAGGCCGAAGGACTTTCTTGTGTTTATGTGAAAGTGCTTTATTTTTGTTAAATGACTGTCTGACAGTTACAGAGACTTGAAAGATAACTCTGCACACTTCATTTAATGCGTGGTTTTGTGAATGTTATGAGTTTAGACATTTCTAGGACAGGATGAACCATCAATACCTCTTGTGCCTCTGGCCACAAAGTGTAAGGAAAAAACCTGATGTCGTTATGGTCAAAAAACATCTTGTCCTTTTTTGGAAGAACACTTAGAAGGCGGAGAGGAGGAAAGCAGAAACCTCATAATAACCATTGTGAACAGGACAGAGAGAAAGTAGAAAAAATAATTACAAAATATCACCTACTTTAGTAATAAAAATATCACCACTGACTATTCAGTGAGCAGGGCAATATCTGAAGGGGACAAGTTTCAACTTCGGTGCACAGGTTTGAGATTAGACAACAGTATTAGGCAATCAGTTTCCAGACTACAGTGTTTGTGGCATGAATTTATGCTGAAGCGGACCAGAGGCATTCCTATCTTTCCTCCAGGGAAAAGAAAATAAACTGCTTATCAAAACACTAATTCCATCTAGCTTTAGCTAATAAAAAATAGGTTTTTTTTAAAGTTTGCTTTGTCATCAGTGGAGAAAAATAGTCTATTCCAGAGCATGATTTATAACAGGGACCTCTCAGAGCCTGATGCTGCAGGGACTAGCATAGATACCTACCTGGTGAGCAGCTTAAATTAGCTCATCCTTTGCCTCCCCTTGCCTCTTCTTGTACAGCAGGATAACAACCGTTTGTCTGTTGGAGCTTTTTAAACTCTGAGATTGGCACACGACTGTCCGTTTCTGTATGTCTGTACCACCAAATGCCCCTTAAAATTCGCAGTGCAGGCAGAAACAAGGAAGACATTTGGATGATAATTAGGGCAGACTGTTTCAAAGAATTCTCTTCTGTTTAAGGAAGTAACTGACAGAAGTGAGGAAAAGCATGACAGTCCCTTGACAGACCTCTGGAGGCTGTGGAGCGGGTCCTGTAAGAGCTTTCTGTGCCACATACCTTAAGGCATTCTTACATTGTGTACATACACTGTTGGAACTCATGGCTCATATATGAAGCTCCACTGAAGCAGAAAATGGTGCAAAGCATTTAATATGTTTATGTGTTAAACATTTAACAGTAACAGTGAAAAACACTTGGATTTGCTTTCTGGCAAAGTATCCGACAGCATGTTATTAAGAGTATGTTAAATCATCCTGCACTACCAGCTTCGTGGACAGAGGGAAGAAATGCAAATTTGCAGCCAAATTCCAGGATGAGCAAGAACGTGTGTTGAGCAAAAATTTGCAAGGAGGCCAGGTGGAGTTTGACATATTCGTATCATTCATTTATACTATAGAAGATGGAGCAATTCTGAAGTAGAAGTGGTGAGGAAGGTAGGTATGAATTGGCAAGAATACCCCCTGGACTTCAGGGGTGCCGATTTAAAGTTCCAGGGCCAAAAATGCAAAGTCTAAGGAAAAATAAGATAACAAGTGACACAAAATTGATCCACTAGGTATCACTGGAAGCTGGTGCCATGCCAAAAGCCAGCAGCAAGGCAGGTGGGAGAATGTCAGCGCCTGTCCGGCTTATTTACATCGTCAATTAGCTGAAGCTGCCAGCACACAGTGAAGGGTGCAACTCCCTGAGCAGAGTTATAGGGAGTGATCAGCAAGCAGCATCTGCTGGAACTAAAACGTTGCTGGCTCAGCCAGCAGGATCCTCTAGTTTAAAGCTGGCTGAAAGATTTGCCATTAAGACAAGCTCAAAGTTTATAAGAGGGAAATGATGAAAAGGAAAGCAAGGGTTTTTGGAAAGACATCACATTCTCCTTAGCCACTTATATGGCAATTTAAAATTTTTCAAGTATCCAGAAGTGTGATTTTGAAAGCGATTTCTCTTAAAAATAAAATTACTAACTTTGAAATGGGAAAACTTTAAAAATCAGATGATATACATCCCGTATGCTATATTTTACTACCCTGATGGTCCTGGCAGGACCTTCTTCTTCTTTTCTTTTCTTTTTTTTTGGGGGCTTTTCCCTTTAGCTCAATAATTTGGATCTCCAAGGAGATCTGTTTGTACCCAATGGCCTCTGAATGACAAAGATGGGAGAACAATCTCATTTTCCAATGGGAATATGTATCTGTGTGTTTGGGAAGTCATGCTGATAGGTTGTAAAGACTGCAAGAGTGCAAGCTATATATTAAAACCATGCTCTCTGCAGATCAGAACACTCTCATGAGCCAGTTCTTGTCACCTGAATCTAGTCTAGTAGCAATATGGGATGTAAATGTCCTGACCTCTCTTGTATGTCATTAGTGTCTGTTGATCTCTAAGGCAGTTTCAAACTTCAAAGGAAAGTAGTTGCACTCCAGTTCGAGGAGCTACGTCAAGCTGGGCAAAATAATTCAAATGGTCTATCCAGGAAACACATGAAGCTGAGTGACTTTCAGTCATCTTTTAATAAATCCTTAGATCTAAAATATCAGGAATTTTAGCCTTTATCATTTTAAGAGTTCCGTTCTTTGAAAAGAAGTGTTCAGTTAACTTGATTACACCCATTCCACCATGGTGTAACTGGGAAAACGTCGCCTGAGAAGTTCCCCCATCAATTATCCAAATATTATTTGTATGTACTCCATTGATCAGATAAGTCATGAGCAAAGATCATGACAATCATTCCAGACACAAAACAGCATGGTCCTCATGTCCATCCTGCCTCAGCATAAATACCACATGCACTATCCTTTGGAAGAGAAATGGTATGGAAAGGCTATTGCAAATTGCAATTTAATTTGTTGCCTGATCTGGAAATGACTGGTGTACAACGGTGAGCACAGGTAAATTTAACAAGATCCAAGGTCCACAATGAGCCTGAAGTCAGAGTGGGGGAGAGAGGATTTGCACAAGTATTTGTCACCCTCTAGACCACCTCAGAGAGCAAACTGCTGCTACTACATGGTGGGACAGCTGGGTAAACCCAAGATATGAAAGCATGGCAAGTCCTGCACAGCTGAGGAGATGTCCCTGAAGCACAGCTGTTCTTATAATCTGCTAGCATTAAGCCTAGCAAAGCAAAGTAATATGAAGTAAAACAAATTAATAAACCATTAGGAAAAGCATTTCCAGTTGCTCTTGTGAACTTAATCCCTTCAGCCTCTAAATATCACTTAAGGGCCTGTTACTCTGTTCTGCAGCTCGTAATTAAAATAGAAAGGCTGCAAAGCTGCTGGGAAGATAATGATGGACAGCTCTGCAAATTGTTCCAACTGAACCATAAAACTGTCAAACAGATGATACATGTTAGTTGTGATGGCTCTATGCCTCCCAGAAATAAAGTGGATCCCTAATGGAAGACTTGGTAAGGTATTAAACATTAATTAGGGCTTACACAAGAGGCGTATATATAAAAAGGCTTAGCCTTGTAGCAATGGCAGAAGGAAAGCCAGCACCTTTATTTCTGAACGTTGGTTTCTTGGCTGATTACCAGCAATACTTACCTGCAGCTGAGAGGGACATTTAACTTGAGAAAGCATCTTTGTCTTGCAAGGAGTGATGGCACAACATCCTCAAGTTGCCTTCAGCTATCCTCACAAGCTCAGTGCTGGAGAGCACTTATGCACTCAATTATTAACAAGGTCTCTACCTGGAACAGCTTTTGAGGGTTTGCACCGTGAGCTCATGTGATGGTCACAGGAGTTCTCGTACGGAAATTAAAGCTATACTTGGTGCCAAAATGGCAAACTGCTTTGTAATGGAGATATAGTTTTAGTGGAGTGTGCTCAGGTTGGCCTGCTTAGGTAATTGGAGCCAACAAAAACTTTCCTAAGGACTCAGAGGTCAGTCAACCTGAATTTATTGGAGGACCTTATGATTTGTTATTCTTACTGCCTTTACCTTTCTGCAGCCCCAAAAGAAATAATAAGTGTACCTCATGCCATGAGGAACAAGTAAGAGTGAGTAAATCTTGTGTCTTTTCATTTTTTAGGCAGGCTTCCAAATTTGTATTAATTAATCCCTTGATCAGCATCCAGCCACAACTGAGAGTTTAAAGAACCATCATTGATACTAATTCAATCATTATTACAGGTTTCTGAAACTTGTCAGATTGAATGCAGACAATATTCTTTCTGACTCACAACAAACCGTACTTGTAGGTTTCTATTTAACAAGTGCCATGACTAACAATGGGTTAAATGACCCATTAATAATATATATATAAATAAACTATTTCCTCTAAGAGCAGTTCCACAGCAGAAATGGAAGCAGGTCTTGTAACAACTGGGAGCAACTGGGAACTGTAACCACTGCTGAAGACCCTGTTCTTACTCAGCTATGAGTGACTGGACTCATCTTACACTTGTCTAGCATCATGAGGTGCTGTGAAAGCCCTGCTGGGTCAAGTTCTTTAATGGTGATACTCAGAGGGTGAAACTACAGAAGTAGAAGGTCTTTTTGGTCTTAAGGCATTCTGACTCAGGCAGAGGAAAAGCAGAAGGTGCTGGCCAAGTTGCACAGATCTGCCATCCTTCTCTACACTGAACCAGGGCACTTAAGGCATTAGGGAGTTGTGGGCAGCATGGTTCCCTCCTACAAAACTTGTGAGAGAGCACAGGCCATGCAGCTTCTCTGTCTGCACTGCTATCAGAATTACTCTGCTTTTTTAGCCCAAGGCCTCCAAGGCTACTCATGGAGGCTTTCTGAATGACTAGGGAGTAATTCCCAGAGAGGCGCACTAAACACTCTTCCAGTGTGGGGGCTCCTTGCATGTCTCCTTGGCACACAGGGCTGTGCAGCTGTGCACACCCTCTGTGTTGACACCAGTTGTAGGGACAATAGGAACACAACACTCTGAAAAGAAGGTTAAGATTGATAATACCCACCAAATACCTACCCTTTCTCTCTGGTCTTGTGCTTAGCGTGCTTGTTTCATTCTTAGTTCTAAGTCTAATATATAAGTGCTCCCTAAAATGAATGCTGTTGTGACATTGAGTCCTTGGGATGTTAATTCCTCTGGCAAGAGAAGGTCAGTTGTGGCTGTAGTACCAGGTTGCTGTTGTGGCTGTTTTCTTAAAAACAAGCAAAAAATACTTTTGTTATTGTTAGTTCCCAGCTAAAATTTTAAACTTGGACACAGGGTGGCTCTTCCCTTGGGAAAATAATCTCATCACAGCACTCTGGAACCTTTAGTAAGATCTTTTTAAAAAGCTTTAAAAATCATTTCGCTTCTGAGCTAAATGGAGAAGTCCAGCACCACAGTTCTGAGACGGAAGTTTTTGCTGGAAAAGAAGGCACATTGTAGTTGTAAGGAGGTATATGATGATTTTCCATCTTGCCAGACTTCAGTGCACTCATAGGCCTTAGGGGAGTCATTCTAACAGAACCACCCTCACCAGGCCCTGGGCCCAGCAGCTCCACTTCAGCTCAGCCTTTGGGCTGTCCCTCCCTCCATGGATGACAGGATTGATATCCCCCCCAAAAAGTCCAAGTGTTTAGTGAACAGCCTCAAGTAGATATGCTTGGGAGAAAGCCAGAGTGGGGTGAGATGTATCATCAATGCAGAGATATTGATTTATGTTCTTGAATGCATCGGCCTTGGGCATGTGAGAAATGCACATGTTCACAGTCTCTAAAACTGCAAGCAGTTACTGGCTAAATATTGGCTAAATCTGTTGTATTTTGCAAAGATGATAACAAGACCTACTTAAGACCTACTTATCTGTTTACCTACTTAAGCTGGATTTTGAATTCAACAGGTAAAACAAGAAAAAAACAAGGACATACCCTGTGGAGAGCAAAGAAGCACTTCCATCACTAAGTCAGGCTGTTCACATCCACTTGATAGTATGTCCCAAGAATTGGTGTCACTGCTGTGTAGAGGTAGAGCCTTGGTTTTTATATGCAGAAAGTCCATGGCGACTCCATGGGGGAGCTGCGGAGATGCAAAACTCAGAGTGTAACTTGATGCTGTGCCTCCTTCCAACCAGGAGCAGCACATGGGAAAAGATGGGAAAAGGCAGGAGTATCAGTAATAAAAGCAGAATCAATAATCTCTGTGATTTCCACACTCCAGGTTCAATATTTTGTAGCAATGTTTTCCCACATGCTGTGATTAGCTAGTTCTGTGACAAAGGCCAAATTTATTTGATTAAGAGCTTGAGATAGCCAGAACCCCCCAAAATTTCCTGTGCTCTTGTTTCCTCTGTGGTGCCCAGATGCCTCCTGCTGGAAGAAAGAATGTGCAGCAGGAAGAGTTTCCTGCAGCTTTTGAAGGAATGTGATCCCAAAATCCATCCTCAGCAATACTGCACGGAGAGCAGCTGCGGCCTAGTGGTGGCCTCATATGTCAGTGTCACTGCATGTGCCCAGCTGTGCTTCCTATTGAGCCTCCCTTTGGTTTTCCTAGCAAAACAGCACTTTGTTGCGTCTTCAAACACCACCAAGATCCATGAAAAGTGAGCCATGCAGGCACACAAGCTTCTCAGCCAGAGTTCTGTAGCTTGCTAAAGATAGTTCCACTGCAAAGGATAACTAGAAACCAGAGGGGAACTCAGGCAGCTCCACGTCTGATTCATGCAGAGGAGAAAAAGCTGAAGCCTAGCTGAAAGTTGTAGGACCTGTCAAGGAACACTCTGTTTTGAAGCAACCTGAGGAAGCAGGTCTATGGCTTTGATGAAGATGCTAGCGAGACCAAAAAGGTTCCTAAGGCAGTCTTGATGATCCTGAAGGTCTTTTCCAGCCATAATGATCCTTCATGGTGACTAGGCGCAGCAGTTTATGCAACACCACACACAAAAGGCCACAAAGAAGGTTCGACTCGTAGCAGTGCGCCCTTCCTCAGGTAAGGAGGATTCTATGGAGATTCAGCCAAATCAAGTGCAAGACGCACCTAGGGAGCAATAACCCTGTTCACCAGTATAGGCTGAGACGCTGGAGAGCAGCTCTGTAGGGATGGACCTGGGGGGTCCTGGTGGACAAGTTTAAGGTGAGCCATCAGGGTGCCCTTGAAGGCAAGAAGGCCAGTGGTGTCCTGACACTAGGAGAAGTGTTGAGAAAGGTTATTTGGACACAACTATCCTATGTTGTTTTAGACACATTCAAACCTTTTCACTGTAGAGCTGGTTTATGTATGGGGGTCCCAGGGACATGCCTGCAAGAGCGTCATCTAACCACTCGTTGATAGTTGTCCATGATGGCCCTGAAGGAGCATCAGACACAGGATACTGCAGGGACCCATAGATTAGTAGATGCTGTTTTTGAAGTACCTGGTAACACTCATTGCCATTTTCCTGGTCAGGCCTGGCTTTTGTCTCCCTTTGCTGTCCAGGTAGGTCCTAGGAGGCCAAGAATGAAACATGACTTCCCCTGGCTGCTGAAATGGCTGCACAGCTTCTCTGCAGCCTCTGGAGCCACCACTCTAAAGTATGTCCAGCAACAAGTGAGATCTTATGAGTTAAGGATCAGGATGAAATACCTCATCAATTTGAAATCCAATTCTTCTGGGGTGATTGTCTGGATTTTTAAAAAAAAACTTTTTTTTTTAAAATCATTGACCTCAGATAAACTATCTAACCAGTGTGCAGCATTTGTCCCTGAGCACAGCCTGCACCACGCATGGGACACCATGCAGCTGGAGGACACAGCAGCAAGTTCGATAGCCAGCGGCACATGCACATACACAGCATTTTCTTCATCTTTTTGGTTTTTTTTTAAAGTTTTTACTTTAACAGTTATTGCTACCTGAAAGGGCCGGCTCCCCTCAAGTTCGCAGGGCGCAGCCTATGGAACTGCTGCTCCCTCACCAACCGCTATTGGAGCTGCTGTTGAGGGCGGGGAGCCGTTGAGGGCGGGGAATCATTGAGGACGGGGAGCCATTGAGGGCGGGAACCGTTGGGAGCCGTTGAGGGCGGGGAGCCGTTGAGGGCGGGAGCCATTGGGAGCCGTTGAGGGCGGGAACCGTTGAGGGCGGGAGCCATTGGGAGCCGTTGAGGGCGGGAACCGTTGAGGGCGGGAACCATTGGGAGCCGTTGAGGGCGGGAAGCCGTTGAGGGCGGGGAGCCGTTGGGAGATGCTGAGGGCAGGGAGCCGTTGAGGGCGGGAACCATTGTGGGCGGGAGCTTTTTGGGAGATACTGCGGGCAAGACGCCGTTGAGGGCGGGGATCCATTGAAGGCAGGAGCCGCTGTGGGCGGGAGCCGCTGGGAGCGGAGATGGGCGGGAGCCGCCCCTCGTCCCTCCGCCCCGTGGGGCGGGCGGCTCATGTCGCCTCGCATCTGGGCCGCCATGAGGCCGCTGCTGTGGCTCCTGCTGCAGCTTGGCGCCGGCTCCGCTGCTGTGGTGGTGAATGTGGATGTGCGGCGCGCCGAGCGGCCCCTGCGGCACTTCTGGAGGAGCACTGGCTTCTGGTAAGCGAGCGCAGCCCTCGCAAGGGAGGGTGCCTCTTTACAGGCCCCACAGCGTTGGTGAGAAGCCTTTCTGAGCAGAGGGTGTCCCAGTGGTGACAGCCCTGACTTCCTGGAGGCTCGTTGCTGAGGGAGCTCGAGGATCTGTCCCTGAGTGCTTTTTGCTGTTCAGCTTGCTCGTGGGTGTTGCAAAGTTGGAGCTGAGAGTGGGATGTGACCTGTAAAGCAAGCTAAACAAAATGAGTCATAAAAGAGGCACTTAATTGACATCCCTGCCATATTCCTTTCTTGTAAAGTTCTGTGAACATGCACAGTGTTTTCTCCTCTCCCAGAATGGCGCTCTGGTTGACTTGCACATGATGTTCCCATTCATTATCAAATGTTTCCATTATCACAGTCCCTAAATAGATCCAGGCGGAATCTGCCAGTTTATTTCTGGGATGTTTCTTCCTGCAAGACCACTATATTTTACTTTGGGCTTGCAGCATCCTCCTGATCTGTCTGTTGAGTCTGGCTGATCGAGGCCAGGAGGTTGATGGAAGACCCCAGCTCCTGGAGGTCCATGGGGTCATGGATGGCCCCATGGATGACCCCAGTTCCAAGACATCTCTGTCATTTGCTGCTTCCCTGGTTTGCTTTCTGGAGAGAGCACTGCCTCACCCAGCTGAGCTGAGTGGGATTGCAGGAGTCTCCAGGGATGTCAAAGCCCAGGGAACTGGGGAAGAGCTATTCCTCCATGTGGCACCTAATCCTTTTGGAGGATAGAAACTTTAGGAATTTGCTTTAGTGTTATGTTGGTTTTGATGGAATAAAGTAGACACCAAAAACATATTAATATGACTAGAGCTATACAGCCTTGAGCAGATAAATAGAATCAAGAAACTCCTATGCTCTCTCCCATGAAAGATGTACATTCTGTGTATGGCAGAAGCGTGAAAGCTCTGAGAATCTGATCCTGCCTCCAAAAAGATATAGTTTTTGCACCTGGGAAAAGATTGATATCATTACATGGACCTTGGTAGGAAGAGGAAGACCATATTTGTCCTACTGCAGACCTGGGAAAATCTGACATTTTGCTTTCCTCTCATGCTAGACAGTGTTCTTCATGCTAGGGACGGTCTTACCAAACCCTTCCTATAGATTTAGGATTGCTCTGGATTCCACATGATTAGCTGCTATAGCAACTAATGTTCCTCTTTGATGTCCTTTTTTTCCCAAAGCCCTCCTCTGCCTCACAGCCGAGCTGATCTATTTGACCTGGGCAAAGACCAAGAGATGAATCTTGCCTATATTTCTTCTGTTCCACATGATGGTATTAAGCAAGTTCGAATTCACTGGTTACTGGAACTAGTTGCTGTCAGGTAAGCCAACACTTACAGTAACCCACTTAAAGATTAGGCAGGTAATCCCATTGATATTTGTCTCAGCATAACCACAAGTTGAGCATATCTAGGTTTTCCTTGAAGTCAGGTAAGTCCTTAAAGGGCTGCAAAGTGAAAATCAGTTTGGTCATATATGAAGACAAATATAGCTAATATTGAGAAAGACAGGATTAATTTATACACTTGACATCATAACCACAGGTAAAGGGAAAATTCAAGGTTTACTTTCAAGAGTCCTGTGGGTAGCCTAGTCAGGTGTTACCAACATGCTCTGAGATCGTACTCCATGGTCAATCTCTCTCCTGTGCTTCCATGCCCCGCCCAGCAGGGCTTGAGTCCCAGTTGTATCATAACCTCCAAAGAGGCCTCAGACTAGCAGAAGTGGATCTCATTGACCAGCACATACTTTAGATGCTAGTTCAGATTTTTGAAGTGAGTCCCTGTGTTCTAAATTATTTGTTAGTATAACGTGGAAGAGTGAAATCTAGAGGAGCTACCTCTCATGTGAGCAAAGTAATGTTCTGTTTTGAAGCCAGAGCATCTGTGGCAGCTAGTCTAAGGTGAATTCCAAGCAGCAGTCACTAAGGCTGTTCACTGAACTCATACATGGATTATCACTGCCTTTTCTTTGAGTCTGCAGTAACGCCAGCAGCTACTCAGTGTTGAAGAGTTTTGCTGAGATAATCCCAGGAAAAGCCAGACTTCCGGAGTTCAGTTTCTGCTGTGGGTATTAAAAGCCTGACTGCTTCCATGTGTATCTAAAACACCGTGCAACCCTAGATCTGGTTTGATATTCAGGCCTGTCTGTCATGCCTGCTTTAGATGAATCTCTGAGAAAAGCTAAGAATGGGGGAAAATACTACACATCACTTCAGTGCATTTTTAGCAAAGTACTTCAGGTGGCAGTGTTGCCCCAAATAAGGCTTCTTACCAGACCTGTTATGAGAGGTGTGCTCTGCAAACTATTGGTCATTCTAAGAGTGCTGAGGAATCAAAAATATGTATTTTCTGTCTTTTAATTTAGAGAATACTACATTCAAAAGCAAAAAGCAAAATAAAAAAATATAATAAAGATTCAAACCAGCTAACTGTACTTATTGTGAGGTCCCAATTAAATCATTACCTCTAGCTTTCTTACATGTAACTTTTGGGTTTCTTTTTATAACCTTATCTTAACTGTGCCCACCGTAAAGGGGCAGATAATAATAGCAGTAACAATGATTTGGATTGGGAAGATATGGGAAATGCAGATAATGCCTAGGACAGGAATAATTAGTCTGTGAGGAAAGACAAGCTGGGGAAAAGAAAACTTGTAATATCTTGTATTACAGGTGCAAACTGTATCTGATGTTGTATTCTTCCATATTTACAACTGTGTCACTGCTGCCTCTGCAGTGCCATGCACAGTAAGGTTGGAATTTATTAGCTGGGAGTTTTGGGTATCAATGAGGTGAAGAAGGGCTCAGGCAGACGATAGGGAAGCATGCGAGCAGAGTAGTGGAGGATCTTAGTGTGTGCTTTAGGAATAGGAGAGATTTTCTTCCTAACTGTAGCATCTTCTTGTGTGTGTGTTGGTGATGTTGCACACAGATGAGTATGGCACCCGTGTCCTAGGGTGTCATCTATGGATATAATAAGAGTTTCTCCTTCCCATCTTTCACTATGAAAGTTTCCCACTAAAAATCCTCTCTGTGCTGTCCCTCCTTCTTTTACTGGCCTACAAATTTTATGTTTCTTGCATTGATCAGGTGTGGTAGGAAGGGTGATGTTTGACCCATAAGGGTCTTCCCTGAGAGATGCCTTGGGTCAATGGCCACCTCTGTGTATCAAAGGCCTGTAGCCTCATCAGCTGTGTCATCTGTTGAACTGGGCTTTTTAAAAAAGATCACTTAGGCAGAAGAATAACTCTATTCTGCTCAGTCTTTTTAGAGAGCTAAAGCTCTTCAGAGTAGGATCTCCTTGATATAGTAAAATTTTGGGAATCTGCAAATTTAGTGATTTGTAGGAAGTACCAGAAAGCCATAGGGCTACCTAGCCCATCAGGTTCAATATTTAGCCTGCTTTTCATACAAAAAAATTGCTGCTGATAGAACCAAGCTAAAAATGCTCATATTGCATTAACGTAAATTTGTTAAAGACAAGATGACATTTAAGCTGTGGAAGGACAGCCCATGAGCTGAGCAACTGCAGGGAGAGAGCTTGGAACTTTAGAAAAACACTGGGCCTGGAAGAGGAAATGG
>JAUBOD010000815.1:543379-554316 GCA_032353885.1 Nothura maculosa | reverse complement strand
CAAATTTTATTATTTCAGTGCACTTGGCAATGCAGAACTTGGGATAATAACATAAAGGAACAGTATCTTGGAAATATAGGTGGACTCTTTGAAGTACTAAACCCTCTTGGTTGTGGAATGCCATGGCCACCCACAACGATGTAATAGAAGTTCAGGCCAAAGCAACATATAGAAAATCCTTCCACTCCTAGCGTCTCCTCCCTCCTTCCACTCATACACAGATGTCCCCACAACATTTCAGGATGATTTTTAGATGCTGCAACAGCAGAAAATAAAAAGCTACAGAGTCTATAGCATATTCATGGAAGAAAAAGTAAAAGCAATACTTAAATATCCTCCTAATAGCAAAGAATTTGTTAGTTGAAAATCTATAACCTTTCTCCTATGTCCCTGCCAGCATTACCTGGGAAACTTATACACTTACATACTGCACTTAATATTCCTTCTCTACCTGGAGTATATTTCTACTACTGATGAAAAAGTATATGTATGAGAGTGAAAGACTGCTACTTAAACTATATATAGATATATATATATATATGTCTTCTACAGGCATTTCTTCCCCCAGCAGACAGAAGAAACTGCAATTTGTCAGGTTCAAGGCAAATGTGCATGCTCTAAAATGAACAATACCAACTTTTACTAGGCATCCCTGCTCTTTCTTACTGCAAACATAGAGCCATTGAGTAGCACTTACCAAAGGCACAGGACAGCTGCAGTTGTCTCACAATGGTATTAGCCCAGTAGTCCCAAAAGAGTAGCACAGTAGTCCCAGAACAGTAGCACCGTTCCTCCGGAGCTTTCTACAGAATAGATTACAAATTCTGTTGTGATAAAGGCTGGGTCTGTCCAGTTATATTACTCCGCTAATATTTACAGACAGATAACATTAAAAAATGTAATACTGGAAAAGATCTTTGTCCTACATGGTGTAATTGCAGGTAACAGATAAGGTTAAAATCATTGAAGTACAGATTTAATTTTCTGACTTGTGCAAATATAATGTTCTTCAGGGACCAGTAATCTCTGCCTTCTAACTCATCCCAGCTTTTGTTGTAATACAGCCTGTTGTCCTATGTGGAGATCAACTGAAAGGACAGTCACTGCCAAGGCAGTTTCATGGATTTTGTGTATTTGCTTCATTTAAACTAAAAATACATTACTGCATGTAATCAGTATTAAGATAGGCACTGTGTGCAACTTTCCTTCATAGCATGGGGTTGTCTACCATAGTTAATATAACCATATGCTTTGGAAATGGATTTTCGTGAAAACATGTTATGGAAGGGGCTTGACTAATAAATTATATGTAAGGAAGAATTTACATACTTCAGGTGCCATCAAGTGTAAAATGCTAGAGTTTGTTTGCTTGTCAGCTTCTGTCTGCAAAACAAATGATCTGTTGTCTCTATGACACTCTGCTCTTTTCCCAGAATGATGTCCCAAGTAAAATTGTCAATAATGGGTCTTAATGACTGAAAATCACTTGAAAGATTTGGTCCAATCAAAAACAAAATTAACCTACAAAATTTCACAACACTTATCTCATCTAGAAGAATGGCATCTAAATGAAAGATGCTCCCCAGATTGGAGGCTATTGTGGAATTCACTTGCAGAGTGTGTAAGGGTAAAAGGCTCCTAGTAGTCAGTTAGTAACTTTGCCACATGATAATCTTTCCTCTTCAACTCTTTCAACTCTAGACAGACCTGTGGAACAAAATTCTGTTTATTGAAAAATTTACAAAGAATATTACTAGCAATATTCTTAAGTCTTAGAAGAAAAATTGCAAGGATAGTTTTCCAGGAACATTTCCTTCACTCCTATTGAATTCATACACATGCTTAACTGGGGACTCAAGCAGTGTGCAAAAAAAAAAAATCAAAGCACTATTTACTAGCCATAGTTTAGATTAATCATGTAATTACAGAACATAGTTCATTTTTATAGTGAGAAGGAAGATATCTTCCATCCCAGCATAAATTGTTTGGTATGAAGGAGAAAGAAAAAAAAAAGACTAAACATGAATCCAAGAAAAGCAAGGAGTGGAAGAGTTTTTATTACCATATTTAATCATGTAGCAAGCCTCTTTTGTAATGCCAAGAGTAGGTTGGAAATGGAATTACCAATTCTTAGTTTGTGGAGAGCCAGAAGTTAATATCTCATTCAAAACCATCTATAAATGCAATAGATTAGCTTTATCTTCTCACTCTTAAGAGCTTTTGCCTCTTTTATATTGTGGAGTCAAGAGGTGACATTGGACTGCCATTTAAAGATTTGCTCCATCTGATCTGGGTTATAGCATTCATATATCAGTTGTGAATTATACAGAAACCATGATAAAAAATTCTGAAAGATTAAAAGCAAGCAGTCTTGACATTGTGTTTTCATAAGTCATCAAATGTGAGTAAATTAGGAAATGAACTCAGTATCAGCTAGTAAAGATCTCTTCTAATTTTCACTTGGCATATCGCGAACCTTTTAAAAGAAAACATGCTACTGAGGTGCTGGTCTTTTGCAGATAAGGATCCTCATAGAAAGCTATACCTCAAAGTATAGCGGTCATGAAAATAGATTAAGGAACAGCTGGACTTAATCAGACACCATAAGTTTTCTCTGCTTCCGATAGACATTAGGGAAGTGCACAAGCTTAGAAAGCTAGCTGTAAATCTTCACACCTTTGTTATTTAGTTCCATGTTTTTGGTTTTCATAGCTGTTTTTTAAGTGTCAAATTAGAGCTTCTCACTTGAATCAGGATTCTGGATGTATATAGAAACAGTTCAGTTGCCATTTTGAAGGAAAAAGTTCAGTGACAGCTTTCCTTGACAATGCCAAAAGGAGTTTGATTCAAAGTAGTGCTAGCATTTGGTCATCATTCTTTGCCAATCTACTCACCCTTTAATCTTCAGTATGTATTTAGTCTCCCCACCACATCTCTTCAAGATGTTTGCTTGTGAACCACAGTTAGCATTATACTTGCAGTCATGAGTTACACAGGTACAAAATTACCTCCATAAAGCAAATCTAATCAGAAAAAAAGTCAGACCTAGCAGCTTACCCAAAGTGACCAAGCCTAGATTTCAAAGTGCCCTTAAATTTGTACTGAACAGCCAAAAAGCATTTCCTGTTGCTGGGTTTTGCATATCATGATTTGATTATTTGCCTTCATAATTGAATGTAGACACAAGAGATCTCGTTATCAATATATAAATTCTCCATGCTTAGATGGTCTGATTAGATATGTTCACATGGCTGGAAATGACAAATTATAAAATACCTTGCACTGTTGCCTAGATTGTCACACTTCCCTAGCCTGTTTTCCCTGTCACATCTTGAATTTGCTTCACAATTTGGGAAGAGATGGGGGAAAGAGACACAGGAGACCTGACAGTATTTTCCTGGCAAGCTAACTCACCTCTGCACAGGGAGCTGCTGATGCTTTGTCTGCCTCTCTCCCTCTTCCCTCACACACAGCGCGCGCATTGCTGCAAGGAGGACTGAGGCTGTGCTCACAGCAGCAGGCTGAGTAAGAAGTGGTAAATCATAGGCCGCGATTTCTAGCAGCTCGGGAGCCTTCATTGTTTGCTTGCGTTTGTGTGCGCGTCGGATTTAGCCGTACTGCAACAAGGATTTTGTGAGTTGCTTTGCAAGGCAGGAGTCAAATGATGATGATTTTAAAGAGGACAGCAGCTATTTAAGATGCTGTGTAAATCAAAATCTCAAAATCAATTCTGTTCTTTATGTATTCAAAAAAAGAAAAAAATGGGGGAAGAAAGATTCAGCTGAATGCACAGCCTTCCGGCTGGCTTGTGCAGGAAATGGTGATTTCCAATAAATAATAGGGTTGTGTTTTGCATATATGAAGCCAATTTGTTCGTAAACCACAAAGATTCATCCCCCTCCTTCGCTATGTGCATATATCATGCCGGTTGGCTGTGTTGGATGGATTAACTCTGACAAGCTGTGACATCAGCAAGGGCTGGATGCTGCCCGGCTCTGCGGCGCTGCAATCGGTCCTCCCCTTATTGCCGAGCTGAGTCACTCCCTGCACAGGGAAGCTTGGTTGTGCACGGCAAGGCCTCCTCCTGCCCTCGGAGAGCTGCGCCGCGTGTCCCAAAGCCTCTGGCATCCTGCCTGTACAGAAGCCATAGCACCCAGCCTGTAAAGCAGGCAGACTTTTGATCCCTGCTCACACAAATTACCCAGTTGGGAAGCAGAGGCAGATAAGCATTATTGCTAATAAAAGTGGAAGTGATAAAATATGTCTGTTTGCAACGGTGGGTGCAGTATTCTCCTCCATTACAGCTGTGAATAAAAACCCCACAAAATTAGGGACCAATTTGATCTGCAGAGCCTGTGTGAAAATCATAGTTTGTGTTTTTCATGCAAAGCAGGAAGAGGCAGAATATAAGAACGTACAAAATGCTGCATCCGTATCTTCACATTATCATGGTTATTTTGGGACATCGGAGTTTCAGAGAGGGAGACAGATTTACTGTAGCTGAAATGATTGTAAGAAACAAAAATAAGTGGAGCAAGAACATGGTGGAAGTAGATGTGATATGAGTGGATAGTGTATTGCAAGCTCCCACCAAGCTTAAATGCCAAAGGGGTGTTTATTAATAAACTACAAGCTGGGTCATTTCATAGTTATTCATTAATCATCTTGCGCTTAAACCTTAGGTATCGGTTTAGTAGTTTTTAGTAGTTTTTTTTGTTGATGTTGAGGAAAGCTGCAGCAATAAATGCTGAGAAGGCAGCCTCTGGAAAGGTGAATGCTAATGATGATTCTGCCCTTCATAATGCTCACAGACCTCTAGGACCCGGTTTTAAGGTCAGGAGGTTTTTTTTCTAAGTACTCAACAGAATAAGGCGGTAAAATGTGTAAGGTATTATAAAGCTGAATAATGTAGACAACTGGTGGTTTTGGAGCACAGTCTTTGCAGCAGCCTGAACTTTAAACTGTCTCCAGTTCATTCCTCATAGCTACCAAATATCAAATGAAAAACAAAGAAGTAGAATCCTTCTGTGTGGTAAGGGGAATTAGGATCATTTTACTTCCACTAGTAAGATCCTCCTATGGTAAGTGTGACATGTTGCTGTCTTGGAAAAGATAAACTTGCTAACATACCCTATCCAGAACTCTTGACTTTCATCTTGAAGACACTGATTCCCAAAGCTCATATGCTACACACCCACTTCCACAGCTTGGTTTTGTGGCCAGACTTCAGTTACTTTTGAAGACAGGTATTTCTGGATAACATGGTGGCAGTAGGAGATGGAGGTGGTGTAGCTGATCAGTGCTTCCATCTTTCCAGTCAGCATCCCCTAGAAGCAGTTCTCTCTTTAACTGCGAATAGCGAAAGTCAGCTCTGGACACCAAGCTCCTTTCCAGGGCATTTCACCTTTCCTTTTTCATCTTGGCTCATCAACTACATAGCATCTGTTCTGAAATATCACAGTCTCTAAAATGGCTTTTGGGCACTACTAAAGCACTGAACAGTTCTTTGGGACACTGAATCTAAGGAAGGTCCTCATAGCAATCACCTACAGCAGCAATTGCTTACTTTGTAGTTTTTATACGTATTTATACTCAAAAAAAGAACAATGACTGTGGTACCCAGTCTAAGACCATCAGTACGTGTGCTGGCACTGTGACCAAGAGAGCGGGTGCTTGCATGAATCAAACTACTAGACAGGACAGAGATGGTTTGGCACACAGCTAAGCATATCTGTCAACTTAATACTGGCACATGACATGGCCATTATCTCAGCTGAAAATACCACACAGTGCCTGGCATCTCAGACTGCACTGCAGTTAACCCTGTGGAGTAGAACTGTAATAGAAAAGACATCCCAGGGAACACAGACCTTTTTGGGGTAGCTCTCTTAGGGAATGTACCCTTCAGTTCTTAGGTTAGATTTTTGCTTACTGCAAAGATGTTTGCACTTCACTGTTGACAGCACCTTGTGCCCTTTTTCTCCCTAATTTTTGGCTGCGTTTGCCACTGGTTCAGCAGTCTTTCCCAGTATAAGCTCCTAACAGAGATGTAAGCAGTCTCTGCTGTCTTAGGAGTAGTTGGAGCCAGTCACTACCACTCATCTACCTGAGGAGAGGATGCAGACAGGCAACAACAGGTCTCTCTGTGTTGCTACTGCTGTCTTCAGACATGGGCAAAGCAAGCTAAATGATCCGTCATCACTCAGCTTCTGATGTGTTTGTAACTGTATCCACCAGAAAAGCAAAAGGTTACCACAGCTGCTGAGTGAGAATGTAGGGATAAGAACAGCCCTGTCCTCAGCTAGATATACACATACATATCTGTACATGCAAGTGTGTATTTGCTGGTCATGTTTTTTGTATCGTGTTTTTTGTCTCATGTATTTGCCAGGCCAGGTAAAACTAATGAAATACCTCTAGTGATAGTCATGCCAGATGACACCTTTAAATTGCTTATGTGGGACTGTGACCTACCCGCATGGTACCAGCCGTATGATTTCCTATTCCTGGAAATATTGTTCAAAATATGACAATAAAATTTGATGAAGTTTACTTGAAGTGCTGTCAGAGATTCAGTACTTGACTGAAGATTGCTGGGAAAGGAGCACTCCCTGCCTATGTTTTCTTGCTCTTTTCTTTGCAGATAAGATACTTGGTCCAATGTCTGTGTGCACATTTGCTTTCCTGAACTTACCATTATAGCCCTAGACCAGATGAACTGAGGTCAGAAAAGAAGCAGCAGATACAACCTCCAGCATAAGGGTGGGAGATGTAACTATGATCTGGGGAGCAGCATGCACAGCTATGCTACATGGAGGAGATCTGGTTGGGATACAGGGTTTGACAACAACCAAAAACAGCTCATCCCTTTCCTCCCAAGAGAATTAAATTGGTGAGTGGATTTAAACTGAAGGTGGCATGAAAAAATTATAGCCTGTTGATCATCCCACGTATTATGAACGTTCTGTCATGTTCACCATACAGCTGCCCCTGGCACAGAAGACAGCATGTGCAGATGTGCTTGGAACTGAGACCATGGCAAAGCCTAGGCTGGAAGGACGTTACCAGCAGGCAGCAGTCTCTGGAGTAAACCAGCTTCAGGCCTGGGACTTGTTAGGGTCTTAGTGCTGGGGTGCCTGCAAACATGGTTGAGATACCTGGCAAGTCTTCCAGAAGGAATGCTCAGCTAAGGGATGTTTCAAAGCCAGTCGTGGACTTACCAGGACAGTGGTTGCTACTCCACATTGGAAAGACTCAAGAACAAACAATGAACAATCATAGCTTGGGAAACATACAACTGAAGTGCCACGGATAAAGACTTCTGCCCGTTCATGGTGGAAAACAGTGGCATCCCATGACCACAACTTAAGAGTGAAATATCAGAAAGGAAGTAGGCAAAGAAGAGGTAAAAGACCAGTAAAAGCCTGTAAACTTGCTACGAAGGACTTAGGCACAAATAGATGAAGTTGCACAAACAGGTCAGATGTACAAAGCTGTTTTGAACAACTTTGACTGTGTCAAGTCAATTTGTCCCGGATCAATGATTGGCCTTGTTACATTCCTATAGCACTTTTGCTGAGGTCATCAGTGTGTTAAAATTTGGTTTAATATTGCTGCTGATGTCAGCCTGACGGCCCAGCCAAATTTTCACTATGAAGAATGTGTGGAAAAATAAAAGCAACGTATAATATTACTGCAATGTCTCAGCTTCCAAACACCTCATGATTGGCAGTGATGCAGTCTAAATTCTAGTAGTCATGTATAGGTCTTTAAGAAAACAAAATCTCTTAATTTTACTTAGGTAAAGTAGCATGGAAAGAGTAAGGTCATCACTGAAGCAGTCAGGTGGTAGGAGCATACTGCCTAGTCAATTTGCAAGCAAGAAAAGATTCTCACAAAATGGCAGATCAGCTGAAGGATGTAAGAAGTGCCTGTATATTTACAAAGGTAATAGCACCTAAAACCTAAAAGGTCAATGCTCCTTTTGTGTCTAGCTATCATGTTTTGGTTTAGATATTTTACTTAAAAAATACAGATGTTCTAATGCAGACATGTGCATGGGTAGAACCGTATTTACTTGTGTTCTTACATAGTACTACATAGAGCTTAGGCTGGAGTTAGGAAGACACTTCTTGCTGTGCTATTATTTGAACAACATTATTAAGTTTTTACAAGACAGTAAAGTTAATGATTCTTATGCTTACTGACTGTAAGTGCATAAGTAAGCAAATATTTCAATAGAACACAGGGTATAACTCAAAATAGAGTTAATGGATCTGAGGGAGCAGAACTACATTTTGCAGCAAAATATTTGTCTTTGAACTTTGGAATGGGACTGGCAGGCTTTTAAATATCTAGGAAAAAAAAAGAAAAAATCCAAGAAGCTATTCTTTAAATCAGGAGTAATTTCTAAAATAGTTTTATGGCTATTAAAGTAAATAAATATCTTTCTGTAATGTGTTTTCTTTCACCGTTGCATGGTTTTTATGTGGCAGGAACTGCAACCAGTCAGTAGCTACAGACAAAACAATTTCTGTCCTGGTGATAGGACATCTTTTAAAAGAGAACAGAACATCAGATCTGTAAATGCCATGGCCATATTGGAACTGTTGTATTCTTGACTGCGTGGTTTTATCTGCAGTTCCTTTACACAGCTTTACACCCAAGCAGAAACCTGGGAAGGAGCAGGCAGCAGAGGCAAAGCCCAGGCTGAACTGTACCACAGAACTGAGCTGAGGCAAGGCTGGAGGGAGCTCTTAACATGCACTAAATAGCCCTCCTATCCAAGGGCTTGCCCTGACCACAAGGGTGCTTACAAAGCCTTTTCATCTGGGCATACTGAGGACAGAAATTGTTCACCAGGCCAAGGCGGAGGCTTATGCCAAATGGCAGCAAATCACGTTGCCAAAATACTGCCAACAAAAGTTTATTTTTAATTCCCATTTGGTGCTTCATAGTGACAAGACATCTGCTACCTTGTCAGTCTAGAGTGTGCTAAGGGAAAATACACACTGACCCACGCATAGAATTATATGTTTTCATTGAGTACTGAATATCAGGCAAGGAAGGCCTTCAGGAATTAAAATTAAATGTAGACAAATTGCAAATCCCAATGCCCCTGCAGAAAAGAACTCTAGTGTTCCCAGGTTACTGCATTCCCAGAATTTTACTGTGCTTCTTCAAAATCTACTGACACAAATTATGTAGTAGCACCACTCTAAGGTTTTCAGCGCTCTCTTAAAAAAAGAGCTATTTCTCATTTGGAACTAAACCTGGAAATTCTACTGCTAAGAAAACTGAAATAAATATTGCAAATTAAATATAATTAAGAAAAAAAAGCTGAGCTAAGATGGAAGCCATTTGGCCTAGCAGCAGATAATACTATTTAAGTAGAAACTGA
The DNA here is from genome assembly GCA_032353885.1 of Nothura maculosa. NCBI lineage: Eukaryota > Metazoa > Chordata > Aves > Tinamiformes > Tinamidae > Nothura > Nothura maculosa. The sequence continues at coordinate 544,916 of JAUBOD010000815.1, read as the reverse complement.
AATAGCAAAATCACAAAAGAAAGTCGGGGCAAATTTTACTTGAGCAAAAAGTTAGAGATCCTTACACAGTACTGAAAACTTCTCTCAAAATCATTATATTGCTTCTTTGCTTCTTCTAGGAACAGCATGAGCTTGGCAGGATAAAACAGCTTGCTTATATACTCTGAATAAAGAGAAGACTTTGGTATCCAAATGTAAATTTTCAGAGTGAAGGAAGGCCCTCCTCTGGCAATTATCTACAGCCTTTGCTACCATAATTATGTTTGTATTTTCTGTTATCTGTATTCTTCAGGGAGACAAATGGAAAACTTCACTACAATTTTACTGCCTTGGATAACCTTATGGATCGCCTATGGGAGAATAAGTTAATTCCAGGTAGCTGCTTGCCTTCACAGCTTGCTTTATCTGTCTGTCCATATTATGCAGTTATCAGATAAATCTTAGTGATCTTTACCAAAGATAATTTTAATAATAACTCAGTTTTCTGTTTGCATTTATGTTCTGTCAATGTAAATTCAAATTCTATGCAAAAAAATACAATTGGGCAATTAAGACTATACACTGCTATTGCTTTTATGTGATTTTCAACACTAATCTGAGATATATGAATTGTGAAAAGTGCCTTTGCACAGAGGAGAAAACTTTGTGCCTAGAAAGGGGATAGAGGTGCAGTTCTTTGAGGTTTGTCTTCCTTTGAATTTCTACAAACATGCAGTATTTGAAGTTTCCACTTGAACCTTGAATTTTTGATTTAAGGCTTACTTTGGATAATGTCTTTGATCAGAAACTTGATGAGCAACCTCAAACCTGAAATATGCCTGCAGAAACCAGGCATCCCTGCTTAAGAGGCGCTTCTTCATTATCTATCCTTCATTAAGCAGTTAGGGTCAGATAATACAACAAGTCTCAAGTTAATCAAAAGGAAATATCATTCATGAAAAAACGGAAACTAATCTTTTGGATCTGTTTTAGGATTTGAATTGATGGGAAATCCATCAGGACTTTTTATAGATTTTGAAGATAAAAGCCAAGTAGTAAGATGGAGGAACTTAATTAGACTTCTGGCCAGGAGATATATAGGTAAGTAGAAAGGGAAAAACAACTACTTGGCTATTTATTATATTTATCCCATCTTCTGGCTACCCCCTGCAGGTCAAGGGACTGCAGTCATTAACAAAAAAAAAGGGATTCCAGAGCAGAAGACTCATGTCATAACAGCCAGTGGGGCAGTAGCTCCCTTTGTGCTGTTCTGCTGTCAAGAGCAGCACCTTGAACAAGTTATGTGTTCTGGGCATCACACTTGGCCAGCCTCTGAGTTCTGAGTTTTACATTCTTCGTATTGTTATGGCCATAAATAATCTGTTTGCCTTATGTCATTATAACCTGTATCTTTCTCACATCACAGCTATCTCCCCACTAGAGAAGGCTTCTCTTCAGAGAAGCCTAAACTTAGATTTCCTGTAGGCTGAATGAATGTCCTAACCACATCATCTTACCCTCTATTTTTTAGAGGTGGATCCTTTCATTTTTTTCAAAC
>JAUBOD010000815.1:496151-509978 GCA_032353885.1 Nothura maculosa | reverse complement strand
CCTGGGACAAGGAGCTTAGAGGAACTTTTATTAATGGTAGAGAAGAGGACCATAGAGCAGGTGGGGTGACTGCAACCTGTATGTGGTGATCTTCCTCAGAAGCAGCAAGAGACAAAGCTTGGCCAAAAAGTCCCTTTCAGCTAACACTGCAGCTGTAAGGAGAGATCCAAGGAGTTCTCATGCTATATTCTTGTGCCTTCACGAGTCTGTTTTAGCCCTTACACTCCCAGCTTGAATCATATAAACCTGAATGGCAGCAATCACAATCCGCTTGTTCTAATCATAGTTATAAAACTAAAATCCATGTGACCCCAATATGGTATTTGGGATTACTCTACCTATTGTTTGCTCGCTACAAAGAGACCATCTGTTTATCCATTCATTACATGCTCAGCATCAGCATATCCAAATGCTTCAGCAAATCTTTCTTATCTTACAGGGAACATACTATGACTTTGGTTTGAATTTGCAACTGTGCTTTTGAGAAAATGCCTCAGAAAATAGTTTAGAAAATTTAAACCTTTTTCTTCAAATACCTTGCTCAAAAAGCTGAAGAACTTCAGAGCATGTTATCCTGATGCTGCAAGACCAGCTCCTGTGCTTTCATATTTTGCATGGATGAATTTTGCATGGATGAATTTCATATTTTGAAGGGATGGTTTTCTACTGGTTTCCCCAGTTGGAAGGGAAGACCAGCAGCAGGGCTGAGGTATAAGGAGAAGGTGCCTTAAAGAGTTATTATTCATATGTCCATGGTCAGGGTTCCATATTTTATACTCCAGATAGAAGGAATTGCACCTGAGAAGTTCTTTGTCTGAGCAGGGAGAATTGGGGGAGCAACAAGCCCATCTCCATTTGCAGTGTGTTGGGGGGAGGATATCAAGAAGGGCCTGCTGAGATGAGGCAATTGGGATGTCCCCCTCTTCCTTTTATCCCCTTCCTGCCTTGTTTTCCTCATTGTGATGGGATGGTGACATTTCTACTAGTTAAAAAACATTCTTTCTGCTGGTTTGGGTGGTGCTTCCCCAGGAGCAGCGCTCTCTGAGCGGTACAGACCCTACCTGTACATTGTAACCTTGACCAACCCGCTCTAGGGCTACAAGCATGTGGGTCACTAGCAGTGACTGGGAGAGGCTGTTGCCTGCCCTACACTGCCCGAATAATGGAATTTCAAGGTTTGGATTGCCAACATTTTGGCAATGTTGGCCGAATTTTTCTCTCCCTACTCCCTAAGAAGAGCCACAACCAGCAGCAAAAGGCGAGTTTCCGATGCCTCTGAGGTCCGTGTTTTCATCACAACTCTGAGAGAAAGGGCATTGCTCCTCTCAGCATGAAGATGAAGGGGGGAAAGCTCTCCAGCACTGCTCCTGTAGGATGAGGCTCATTCTGCTCATACCAACCTGTGAGGAAATCCTCAGTTTAAGAGATTTTGAGAGAACTGAGGAACAGACAACTCCATAGAGGCTGCAGACTGTAGGTAGTTTCAGTGTTTGCTCAGAAGCATGAGAGGCTCAGGGTAAAGGAAGAGCACCAGGGTTATACCAACATGCTGTAAAGTGTGGTCTTGGAATACATCGTGGTAACTGATTGCATCCACTTCAGAGTGAGGACTTGAACGTGGATAAAGGGATTTGGGTGGTACTACGGACAACAACTGTGATCCAACGCTTAAAAATTCTGGAAATGATTACTGGAGAGGTTAATTATTCTGATAGTGCTTGGCATATTAAAGCTTATGACTAGTAGGGTCTTCCCAAAAACTGAGAAAGGTCCCATGTGTTGCAGCCATAAGAAATCACAGCCAGATCTCCTGGTGCTACATTCATCCCCTCTGATTTGTCTATTTTTCTATTAATTCCCTTCTCCTGCCACTTTCTAAGCAAAATTTTCTTTGGGCAGCTTGAGTGCTTTTGCCGAGAGGTCTCAGTTTTAAGACCATAGCTGTTGTGGACAGCCCTTTATTTGGAATTTCTTGTTTGCACAGTGCGCCCAGTTCAGTCCATTTGTGGATGAGCTCACCGACTACACCACAAAGAGCATCCTTGCAACACCCATCTTGAACGGCAAAGATTTAGTTGCTGTCATTCTGGCTATCAATAAGCTCAATGGCCCGTTCTTCACCAGCTCTGATGAAACAGTAAGTGGTCAGTAGTTCTGTTTCTATCGTGCAGTTGTCCCTTTTGCCATATAACACAGACTCCTCTACACTAGGCGTGTTTGCATTGGTACTAATTTCCCTGCAGGATGGTTAACTCTGCAGCAGAAGAGTTGTAATGAGGGTGCGCTCATCTCAGAAATCTATGTGACAGTGGGATAAACCTCACCTGAGACCAGTACCAAGCAAACTGTTCATCCAAGGGAAAGACCATGATATTGCTAAAGTGATGTTATGAAATTCAGTGTACAGGAGGCTGCTACTGTGATTGACCCAAACCCGTTGTTTGCCTTTTCAGCTTTTCCTGAAGTACCTGAATTTTGCTTCCTTAAACTTGAAAATTTATCACTTGAGTTATCTTCACAATTGTGAGACCAGGAGAGGCCAGGTAAGGTTACATGCAGACTGGGTTATATCTCAAAATACAAAGAATTTCACAGGTGTAGCTGATCTGCTTCAGAAAGATGTGCTTTAAGAGCAGAAATAAGATGGTATCACTCCGCTATGTTGGGATACAGTTCCAGCATCCCTCAGTGCTCCTGTGCACAAATTTGCAGGAGTTGGGACAATGGCATCAATCTCATCTACACTGAAATCCAGGCATTTAGTTGAATGCAGACTATGAAACATTCCTGTGCTCTTGTCTCCGGTAAAGTTTCACCTGGGGATAAATATTTTGGGAAAATAAATGCAGATCCTAAATTTACTTAAAGCTTATTTAGACCAGCACTTCCTGGTTATCTTAAACTCTTCATTTATGTAACCATAACTGGGATGTATGGTTAATTGAGTGGAGGGTCTAATGCCTCCTGCTGATGTTCTGATCTGTGACTGATCCCTAGAGTCCTAGTTTATATATTGCTGCTGTATATGAAAGTCTCACAGAAAGGAAGGCAAAACAAAAAACAAAAGCAAAAACAGTCGTCAGCCCTACCAATAAATTGAGTGGCAGAGATCTGTCCATAGAGATCTGAAGGTCTGTTTGAGAGTTAATGAAGTTCATTGTGTTAGATTTAAAAGGATTTAAATACGGAGTGAGAACATTATGTCTATTATCTAAGACGAACTGGAGTTTTACTGTTGCAAAGTCAACTGCAAAACCTGGGAGATCATGTAAGTAATATTTGTGCAATGACAACTGAGTTTGCTTGTGCTTATAAGCTCTAAGTGTCCTTTTGGAGCATTTGCCCAACTTCTTTACATCATTAGCGTATTTCCTTGAATAAGCATGCATAAGCCATGTGTTGAGGTTCTGCAACGTGGAATCCTTTAGCACTTCTCAGGAACTACAGTAGGCAGGAACAGTTCTTTGTTATCCCAACACACTTGTGAAGCACAGCTCCCTTGGAGAAGCAGTGCTCACGTTGCTTTCCCATCCTGCAGGTGCTGCTGTGGTCTGCTAACAAGGTTTTTGAGGAACTGACGGATATAGAGAGGCAGTTCCACAAGGCTTTTTATACAGTGAGAGCATATCTGAACTGCGACAGGTACTCCGTAGGTCTTCTGGACATGACCAAGCAGAAGGTAAGCGTTTGGGGGCATGATAGCACACAGGTCTGCTTACTGCTGAGGTGCAGTTTCTGGAGTTTTTATTTGGGCCAAGGAATAAATCCATTTTGAGTTATTATTCCTGCCTCTGTTAAGGATGTTTTTTATTTCCTCTGTACAAACGAAGAACCAGGCAATGAATAAAAGAGGGGGAGAGGAAAGTAAATATCTCCAAGTGGCACTGTCTATGAAGCCAGGGGTTGGGAGAACGGAGGAGGAGCAGACGAATCTGACCATTAAACCGCGATTTGGGTCACAGCACGGAGTGCAAACCCAGATAAAAGCTTGCAGATGGCACAATTACACTGAGATGTCTGTCAAACCCCCAGCAGCGAAGCAGCCACCTTCCTCAAGTGCTCATTCACATGCACATTATCCATGTTTTTAGGTAGCTAACTCAGTGTGTTGCATGAAGAGCAAACTATAAGAAAGTAAGTTACTTCTGTGACTTAATTTGGACACCCTGCTCACATGCATCCTTGCCACGGGAGCTCTGCTTCGTTCCGTGGTCAAGCTGGGCTGTGATTAACATTGCTTTTAATCTCCACTGCATCCCCAGAAGCCCTGCAGCCCTGTCTTTTGAAGGGGGTTTAAAGATCATCTGTATTAACAGGTCCTCTATCAACACTCTGGAAAAAGAGAATCACACAAGATATTGAAATAGATGCTTGTTAATGTGATTACAGCCAGTACTCATCACTAGATAAAACCGAAATTCTATCGATAAAGAAATGTACGGTCACTTCCAGCCTAGTAATGCACCTAACACTTCATAAAAATGATCTAACATATTGTTTAGTGCCTTGTGTATAGAGCATAAAATATAGCATGGTAGAGTAGACATTACACAACACAGTTTTCCCTGCTAAAATTACTTCTTTCATTTTAAAAACAGGAATTTTTTGATCTCTGGCCAGTCTTGCTGGGAGAAGTTCCCCCCTACTCAGGGCCTCGCACTCCTGATGGCAGAGTAAGTAATAAGTGGATTTCTTCAACTCCTTCCTATCTATGGGGTTCTCTCACCACTGATTTTAGTGACGCTCTTCTTTCATTTGTAGGAGATAGTCTTTTACAAGGTGATTGATTACATATTGCATGGAAAAGAAGACATTAAAGTTATCCCGTAAGTGCCCAGCCTGCTCCTGTTTTTTCTGCATAGTACATACTTTTGCAAGAGTGTAGATAAAAGTTGTTCATTATTTGAAGACATTCACAAAGAAAATTACAAAGGTGGCGTAGTAGAGTGAATAAGAAAAACAGAGCATATGTTGATGGTTTGGATGAAAGTTCCTGTAGGACAAAGGTTATTGCTAGTGCAATATTGCTATCCTCCTGCCTTTTTAGTCAGGCTGCTTTTATTTTTTGTTTTCCTACATCCTTAATTTCCCTTATACATTTTGCTTTCATTTAGAAATCCTACCCCAGATCATTGGGCACTTGTTACTGGACTCCCAACATACGTGGCTGAAAGTGGATTTGTAAGTGCTTAACTTAGGCTTCATGAAACCCCTTCATAAAGGAGTTCTGAAAAAACAAAAACTATGCTGATGCTATTTTTCATCATTTCAGTTTTTTATTTTGCTATTTAAATTTCTCAGTGCTCACCTTTTGTAAAAAGTAATTTGTTTGTGATCCTCTAGATCTGCAATATTATGAATGCTGCTGCAGATGAGATGTTTAACTTTCAGGTACTGTAAAAACTTGAGGGGCCCTCAAGGATTTTGCTTTGCTTTCAGAAATGTAGTTTAGAGACAGCGTTAATGCACAAACTATGTCCTTAGCTTGTAGTGGTGAGTCAAAACAATGCTGATGCATCTGGAAAACATATTAAGTATATGGTGTCTTTCTGCTTGCTGTTGCTTCAAGGAAGGTCCTCTAGATGAATCAGGATGGACTGTCAAAAATGTTCTTTCCATGCCCATAGTCAACAAAAAGGAAGAAATTGTCGGTGTTGTCACATTTTATAACAGAAAAGATGGGAAACCTTTTGATGAGCAAGACGAAACTCTAATGGAGGTATAGTTCCTTACTGGGGCTGGGATCAGTTCTTTATGTTGATAGAGGTCATTTTTTTCTCATTGTACGTCTGCAAAACATACTTTAGCATTCTCTAGCTAGCTGTGTTTCTTTTCTGTTTTTAATTTTTGCTTACATAGGTGTTATGCAGTAGCTCAAAAGGCACTAAGTGAAATTGTTGGTTCGTTCAGCTTTGAAAACCCATCTGCACTCACATCTTTTAGTTCAGCATTGTTCACCCAAACAGCTCACCATAAGCAGCTATGAGGTGGTAATATGACTGCTTTGACTAACACATAGATACTTTAGAACTGACTTAATGTGGGCTGTTCAGTCAAGAAATTACGGTAAAGCTAAGATAGATAAATGTTACTGAATCTACTAGCAATAGCTGTAACTAAAGCCCTGCAGATGAGAAATTCTTCTGCACTAGTTCCAATCCAATACAGACATCCAGCTCTTATCAACCTGAGCATTTCCAGAAATAGATTTTTGTTAGCACATAAAGTCTAAGTTGGCCACTGAGCAGCAAAAGGCAAACAAGCCATGAGGAAAAACATAAGTGTCAGTAACTATATATGAACTGTCACGAGGCCATCTCGCTCTCTGTGAGAGATATGTAGGATTCTTGACCAACTGTCACAGTTCTGACACCAGCCTTTCCACAGGCATTGGGTATTACACCAAACACTGATAAAAACACCAAAATAGCGTCCTGAAGGTCCCTGAACCTTCACAGCACAGATACCTTTGAACCCTATGCAGATCCAGCATCTGAGAAGCTGGTGGGAATACACACGTGACTGCATTACTGGAGTTGGAATCAGAGTAACGCTTTCATTTCACTCAAAGTGTATTATGTAGTGTTATATTTCTGTGTCTTTAGGCAATAGATGGTTGGTTATTTCACTGCTTTCTTCTTGTTCCCTTTATTAGTCCTTGACACAGTTTCTGGGCTGGTCCGTACTCAACACTGATACCTATGATAAGATGAACAAGCTGGAGAACAGGAAGGACATCGCTCAGGATATGGTGCTCTACCATGTGAAATGTGACAGAGATGAAATCCAGGAAATTCTGGTAATCTCTTACACCATGTAGCACAGACCCACACAGTGTGCTGAAGATGGACTGGTCAGCACTGTTTCTGTGGACATAGTGCCTATCATCCCACCAAAATGCTCCTGTCCCATTTGGACCCTTGGCATTTTTTCAGCAGGGACCTTATTCTCCCTTGCCTTCTCTTGGTGCCTCATCTTGAGGCTCCACTTCACCATGGAGCTGCTCAGGCTCAGACGGGTGTCTGGCAGGAACAAATCCCACCACTCAGGGGCCCTATTGACAGAATTGCTCTTTCCTCCGCTCATTACTTACTGTCTGCATCCACCTTATTCGTATCTGACTTCAGAAATGCAGCCATCTCCAGGATATGCAGACTTTTCCATGGGGGCAATTACTCTTCACTGCCACTACATGATGGCAGAATGAGTTCTGTGGCTGGTTGTTGTCTCGCCTCAACCTTGGCATGCTGCTCGGTGTCCTTTCTATTTTGCATAGCAAACTTCACCCTGGAGGTGAGATCTCATTCCAAAATCTTCTTATATAGAGGATGTGGTGTTGGAGACCCTGCTGGAACTCCGTGTCTGGGGGAGTTTTCCCAAATGGAATGGGAAAAAAAAATCAATGAGACATATCAACCCGCTAAAACATCCAGAGGGAGAACACTTCAACTGGGTAGAGCTAATTGAAAGATTTGAAATAGAAGAAAGACCTGGAAAAAAGTCACATATTGAATACGGGAACTTCCTCAGATATGTTCATCCTAGGATGACCCAAAGCTGCACATTGAGAAATCATATGAGATTTTGATAATCAGTTTAACATGTCGATGCTCTTTGCAGCCAACAAGAGAAAAGCTGGGGAAGGAACCAAATGAATGTGAGGAAGATGAGCTTGCAAGCATCCTGGTAAGAGCAATGCACAGCTGGAGCTGATAGCCATAGGAGGGAAACATATCCTGGGTAGAGACAAGGAAGATACGTTGGTGCACATCAACTGGGCACCAACTTAGAACCTGTGAATATCAAGGGCAAAGACCTTCTCCCCCACCATGTAGGTAGCTAGTTATCAGGGAATACATTCCCACACACCTGGGAAGAGGGAAGGGATCAGCCACCTGGATCTGCCATGTGTTTTATCTTCTGGAACAAATAAGGGGGGCCGTAAGGCTTGTCATGTCTGGCTTTATGATATATGATTTTAGTACCTCTATGCTCAAGCATTAGACTCTTTTTCATAATGTATAATCATATATCAAAGCATATATAAAATACACATATATATCAAAAATATAGATCAATAATATATAAAAATTACATATATATAAATAAATATATATCAAAATACATCATTTAAGCCAAAGAAATTGCATATGAAAAAGCAAGCAATTTCTTTTGCAAAAGACACGCTTCCTCTTCCTCCATTGTAAAAACGAAAGAAATCATTTCATTCTATTTGTGTGTCATATGCTGAAGGGAAGGCTTCCCTTTAGCAACATCACCCTGGTTCAGTTTTGTCCAGCAAAAGCTGCCCCAGATATTTCTGAGTGGTATAAGTAGCACAACCTCTTCCACCGCTCTTGCAGAAAGAAGAGCTGCCAGGCCCCACCAAATTCGAAATCTACGAGTTCAGGTTCTCCGATTTTGACTGCACTGAGCTGGAACTGGTCAAGTGCGGCATCCAGATGTACTACGAACTCGGCGTGGTGAAAAAGTTCCAGATCCCACAGGAGGTAGGAACGGGCAGAGCCCTGGGACACGCACTTAACAGGAGAGCCCTGAGTGCAGGGAACCCTGAGAGACCTTGGTTGCTGCCGAGGATTTGGGAGGACGCAGCTGTTTTGTTCTCCTCTGTGCGGTGCTGGGGAACACAAAGCCTGGCTTTGCTCTCTCTTGCTCTCATACCTTCAACAGAAGCGGTGCAACAGCTTGGTCTCCACATGTAGTGCCTATGTAGTGCCTATGATTCATAAGCTCAAGGTCTTCAACCAAGCTCATGCCTTCGTGGGATGTGGGAAGCTTTTTGGCAGCTATGATCCCATCTAGTGGGATCTGCAGGCGATTGCATGAAGAGCTTGAGCCCAGGTATCCTTCTCTGTAGAAAGGCAAAAGGAAGCCAAATGCATGGAATGGGAATTACTTCTGTGCTTCATTTTATAGCATGAGTGGCTATAAAAAAAGGTTTTCAAACAGTCTGTTCTGGAATAATAAATTACTGATTTTTCACACTCCAGATTAAAAAAGGAAACTTTCTTTGACTTTCTTTGACTTTCTTTGTTGCCACTCTAGCAGTTAGAAGGTAAAAAATGAAATTTGTGAAAATTGCATACCCTTCCACGACTTGTTTGCTCTCTAATAAATTAAATCTTTGTAGTTACAGAAGCAATCACGTTTGGAAAAGTACAAGGAAGAGGAAAAAAAAACAAAAAACTACCCTTTTCTTGTCCAATGCCATATGTTACTGTCAGTTAGGTGTTATAATATATTCCATTTCTCTAGACCTGTGGAGTAAGGTCTCTCTTGAAAGAAGAAATTGTATTATTAAATCACAATAAATAGGAAGAACAAGCCACCCTAATGACAATGCAGTGAAGCACAGAGATATAATAAGCTCGCAAACATTACAGTGAAATCCTTTTTCCTCTAGATCTTGTTGTTTCTCATTTCCCAAGTAGGCACCTGTGTGATTTTGTGATTTTCTTTTTAAAGATACAGTAAAGCAGAGATGTGCATTTTAAACCATTCCATTTTACCACTGCTTTATGTTTTACCACAGCACAATTGTCAAGGCATCCCCAAAGCTAGTATGGAGTACAAGACAAAAGCAGCACAAGCTGTTTCACAGGTCTAGGCCCTTTTCTGCTTATCAGTGACATGGTAAAACAAAGCCAAGCAAAAACACGGTGTGAACTAACCTCCTTTTCGCCCATTTGCAGGTGCTGGTGAGGTTTGTGTACTCGGTGAGCAAGGGTTACCGGAAGATAACTTACCACAACTGGCGTCACGGCTTCAACGTGGCGCAGACCATGTTCACACTCCTCATGGTAAGGGGCCACCGCCGGTGCAGGCCTGTCTGGGGGCCTTGCTGCTTGCCCTGCAAGCCAGGCTCCCCCCAGATCCTGCTGTGAGGGGAAATGTAGCATCCACTAACCTAGTTTCTACCTTGTTGAAGGTCTCTGTCTGCCTTAATCCACTTATTACATTCAAAACTGTGACCAAAATTACCCAGTGGGTGGAGTTTTTCCTTAAATTCTTGTGGGCGTGCATGTGCATAGCTTCCCTATTTCAATCTAGGGATTCCATGTATTTAACCTCACAAAAGTCTTCAGTTCTCTTGTACTGTTTCAATGTGGAGACCACTGGCTCAGAGCAGTCATAGCCCAGGACCTTTTCCTATATGAGATACTAAGGACAACTTGCAAATTCTTACCCTCCAGACTGGCAAGCTGAAGCGCTACTACACAGACCTCGAAGCCCTTGCGATGGTAACTGCTGCCCTGTGCCATGACATTGACCACAGAGGAACCAACAACCTTTACCAGATGAAGTAAGCGCTTTCCTGACACCTCCGACCATTTCCTGTAGTTTTGCGTGGAGAGGGATTAGGCAGCAATCACACCAAACACAGGAGTTTGTTTCTGGGGGATTGCAGATCAGTTTTATAGACAGAGAACAACAATCTCCCTTCTGCAAATAATATTTCTTTTCAGTTTGCCATAGGGCTCAGCTAATATTTTGGGGAGTAGTCATTTTGAGGTTCTCTCTAGGCCCTCTTTATCTCCGAGCAGTCTGGCCTTAGCTATTTGACTAAAACAACACTCCACATTAAAGGGTGGACACAGGGCAGTACAAACATTTAGTACCCTGATCATCACAGAGAGACTCAAGGTGCTGCAAGGAGCATCCTGGATATGGTAGGTCTATGTACAGAAAACACCTTGAGTGGCACTTGATCTCCTACAGAAACAGAGCATCCCTGGACACGAGGGAGCTGCTTTAAAAAGGCAGCCACTGGCTACAAAATCAGTTTTATTACTTCAGTGACTAGGAAAGCCTCTATTGCAGGCTTTAGGTGATGTCTGATCCCAGTTCTTGCTGGCTGCATCAACTGACTGCTGAATTTAAGTGGAGCTTGTTGGTGTTCAGGTTTCTGCTGGGTGTTGGGAGGATTTAGGTTAGAAAGTGTGAAAAGGATATTTTTCCTGTTCTTATCATCATAGATCAATATATTCAGGAATTAAAAAAAAAACTGTGCAGAGAATGAACAGTCCAGTCATCGGGAATATTTTATGTGAAATTCACATAAAAGAATATATGAAGAATATGTGCCCAAATATTTAACTTATAGTTATAAATAATATCATAGAAAGTCTTTTACTTGTTAGACTGAAGTCATTAGCTATTTAAAACATTATTCCTAAGTCTTTTATGAAATGAGCTGAAGTTTTACAAAATTAAATACCAGATGAGATTTTTTTTAAAGGTGCTATACTAACATCTTTGATTTTTCATTTACACAACCAGATCCCAAAATCCTTTAGCAAAACTTCACGGATCTTCAATTTTAGAGAGACATCACTTGGAATTTGGGAAATTCTTGCTGTCTGAAGAGGTTTGTAATGCATGGTAATGTAAGAACCCAAATAATTTATTTTCAGAGAAGTGTCAAGGAGTAGTGCTGCCAGCTTCCATGACTCCTGTGCCCAGAGGTTTGGATTACGGAGATGCTGCAGCTTTGTCTGGCCATCCAGCTCCACTTACTGAAGTACCTTTTGCTCTCCAAGGAAGAGAGCATGAGAGGAAGCTCATCTGCTTCCCAATCACATGATTATTTTCTGAAGCCATGCACGACTGGCCCCTAGGAATGTCTTAAATAGAGGTTCATGATACATATCAGCCTCTCTGATAAAGCCCATGTCGGTTATGACATCTTCCCTTGAGATGGAGCTGAGGGAATTTAGGCGACATGCCGAGTTTAATAAAGACACTTTTGAAATGGGAAGAAGCCCGGCAGCTCCTGGCAAAGCGGCACTCAGGTTTTCACAGCTTCTTCTGTTCCCTTTTCAGTCACTGAATATATGCCAGAACCTCAACCGGAGGCAGCACGAGCACGTGATTCACCTGATGGAGATCGCCATCATCGCAACAGATCTGGCTCTGTACTTCAAGTAAGTCTGTCACACACGTCTGCATTGCTGATGCGGGACAGAAAGCAGCCACTGCTCTGCAGGTGTAAAAACTGCTGCTTTTAATCTATGTGTAGGGACACTTTCCACAGACCCTGCCTCCGGAAGGCAGTACTCATTTCAGATTGAAAAGTTCACGTCATTCAAAAAAATTGTAACTTTTACTAAACACTTCTGTGACTTTTCACCCCTTGGATTCCAAACAAGGTATGACCCCCTGGCAGAAAGAAAGGTCTGTTTTTTTAATTCAGTCATTTAACATTGAAAATATTTTATTGTAGTACCAGTTACCTGCCAGGGCTTCATTAGGCTGTGTGTGAGAGCAGCACACCCCAATAAAGAACAGGTCTCCATTTAGACAGGTCACCTCCTCACCACTCTCCAGCACTCACTACATATCTTTAGGCATATAAGTAGTAACAAAGTCTGCTTGAGTATGTAAGAACAGGTAGAGTTAAAAATACTGCAGCACTAGAGCTAGCTCCAGGTTTGCTTAGTATTCAGGTAAACTGCCTGGTGGTCCTGTTAGCAAATGCAGAAACATTCCTCATTTAGCTTCTGTTGTTAGATAAAGGTAACTGCTGAAGGTAACTGCTGAAATCTCGCCTCATTATACTTACTTTTTAATTAACAAGATTTAGTAATTCACAGTAGTTTCCCTTGGTTAAAACAAGGAAGAGATGATAAGTGTACTTTGTTGTAACCTTCCTTAAGAAACTAATGCCAGAACAGCAACTACTGGAAACACTGCAGTAAGGGTTATCAATCTACAATAAACATCTATTAAAAAAAAAATCAATTTTCCCATTTTTGAACTTTCTTCTCCCTCTCTCTCTTTCAAAGAAAAAGAACAATGTTTCAAAAGATTGTTGATGAATCTAAGACATACGATAGCTCAACTGCCTGGACTGAATATCTGTCTCTGGAGACAACCAAGAAAGAAGTTGTCATGTGAGTAACCCAATTCTGGAAAGATTCCTGAGGCAGCAATGCTTTTCTTCCCAGGTTAACTGGCCAGCATTCCCAATACATAACTAAAGCCATTAGTATGTTCAGTATTTTTATTTTTCAGCAGTAATGATCCATGGATACTATACCCCACTATACTGAGGGGAAAGATATGCTCTGGCTTTGTGCAATTTGGGCATCCTTGAACCAACCTTAGTGTGCAACCAACATGTGTTGAACAGCCTCTGCTCAGGCCGCATCCTCTGGAGAAGCCTAGGAACAGGCTGTAGGGAAGAAACCTGAAGCAGCTCTTGCTGCATAAGTGGCTGTTCTCAGGCTATTCCTTCCACTGCTCTGTTCCCAATGGGGGACAAGACCTGTCCCAGACGACTGACTCATCCCACAGGCCGCAAACTGGGGCAGCCTGCAGTGGCAGGGTGAGGAGAGCCCGTGCCACCACTTGCTCCCCCTCATGGCACCCCATTTTATGACACAAAGCTGTAGCATTACCCCGATGGATGTCATCCAAGATGCCTCACCCTGCTGGGGCAGGGCACTGAAGAGCTCTGTGCCTGGAGTTTCTCCTGAAGATGAGAAGTCCAGCACAGCAGCAAAGGTTCCAGTGCCGGTTCCCTAACGTAAATGAGGTTTACTCAGGAGAGCAGCTCCTGATGGATGTTCCCAACAGGAACAGGGCTGTTACACTTCCCCATCTTCCTTTTTGAGGCAGAGGCAAGGCAGACATGACACAAGACTGGACCATAAAGATCCTGAGTTCACAAGAAATAGGATGAAGGCTTTCACATAGACACTAATTTCTCTCTTGTTCCTTAGGGCCATGATGATGACAGCGTGTGATTTGTCAGCAATCACTAAACCCTGGGAAGTCCAGAGTAAGGTCAGGTGCTTGACATCC